>WOXC01011190.1:0-21365 GCA_011680675.1 Gymnobelideus leadbeateri | reverse complement strand
ATCTGACTTCAATTGAAACTACTCTCCCCTAAATTACCAATGATCTTGTGGGCTGTTTTGATTAAGAATAGAAGGATGGGCTAAATAGATGAGGGAGGGACAGGGGAGGGTAAAATAAGGAATATGAGGGTAAGGGAAAAGATATGATAAGGTAATAAAGTTCAAAAAGAGGCTTCAATTCAATTCAAATATAAGGTTCAAAGGAAAATAATAAAAATGAGGTGAAGGGAAATCATAAATAGGGATTATAATTTTGAATGTGAATAGGATGAACTCACCTATAACATGGAAACAAATAGCAAAATGGATTAAAAATCAGAATCTAAAAACATGTTGTTTATAAGAAACATACTTTAAAATGAGAGATACACACAGAATTAAAATGAAAGATTGGAATAAAATTTATCATGCTTTAGCTGATGCAAAAAAAAAAAGGCAGAGCTCAGTATAAAAGAATTTTGGCAATACCAGATCTTAAACTGTATTATAAGTCAGTGATTATCAAAACTATCTGGTACTGGCTGAGAAACAGAAAGACATATTAATGGTACAGAGCAGACATGCAGTTTGCCAAATAAACACAATAACCATGCGTCTGACAAGTGCTAATTCTTTAACTTAAGATTTTGTAATAAAATTTCATTATTTGTTTTAAAAATAACGTTGAGAGAACTGGAAAACAGTATGGCAGAAACTGGGCTTGTACCAATATCTCACACCATTTACCAATAAAAGGTCAAAATGACCATATGACCTAGATGTAAAGAGAGATTTTATAAGAAAATTAGAAGAACATGGAACAGATTACTTCTCAGACTTATGTATACTTTAGCAATTTATGAATAGAGAACAAAATTAGGCATAAAAGGAATAATTTCTGTTACATTAAAAGATTTGTATAAATGAAATTAATATAGCCAAAATTACAGGAAAGCAGAAAATTGAGAGAAAGATTTATAGTTTATTACATAAATGTCTCATATCTAAAATATATAAAGAACTTTATCAAGTCTATAAGAATATGAGTCATTCCCTAACTTTTAAATGGTCAAAGGATATGAAGTCATTTTCCAATGAAGAAATCAAAACAATTTGTAATTGTGTAAAAAATTTCTCCAAATAATTATTAATTAGAGAAATGCAGGTTAAAACACTTTGAGATATCATTTTTATACCTACCAGGTGGGCTAAAATGATAGAAGGATAAAGTGATGAAAGTTGGAGAAGATATGGAAAAATTGGTAGAGTAATTCATTGTTGTTGGAATTACAAAGTGAATCAACTATTTTAGATAGCAATCTGGAATTGTGCCCAGAGTTATTAAACTACCTATACCCTTTGACACAGCAATACCACTATTTGGCCTATTTCCAAAGATGATTAGGGGAAAAGGCAAAGAACCTATATGTTCTAAAATGTTTATAGCAGCTCTTTTTTTGGTGGCCAAAAACTGGAAATTGAGAAGACGCCTATCAATTAGGGAACGGCTGAACAAGTTGTGGTATATGATAGTGATGGAATACTACTGTATTCCATCCAGAAAAAATGAGCTCAATGATTTTAGGAAAAAATTGGAAGAACTTAAACAATGAAAAGTGAGATGAACGAACCACACAGTAGTGTCCTCCAAGAACATTTCTGTCTCCATACAGTAACAGCAATATTGTTTTAAGAACTACTTTGGAGGGGGGGGGGGGGGGCGGAGCCAAGATGGTGGAGTAGAAACAGCTCATCCAAGCCACTCTGCCCCACATTCCCCCCAAACGATGTAAAAAGGGACTCTGAACAACTTCTGGAGCCCCAGCACCCACAGAATGACACAGAGAAGCTAAACTCCCGCTGAGGACAGCCCAGCAGCCCTGCAGGAAGGACCAGCGGTCTGGGACCTGGCAGCCTGCAGCGCGCAGAGCACAGGAGCCAAGCCGAGCCGAGCCCAGGTCCGCATGAGCCGAGATTTAACCCCAGGGCGGCAGGGCCAACAGCCAGCTGGAGGAACCCCAGAACACCAGGAGCTGTGGCGACTCCAGAATTATCAACATAGACTTGCCTGGGACAAAGTAAGAGGTTAGTGTCCTATGGACTTTGGGACTGGTATTAGGGAATGCGTCGGCTCCCTCCCCTGGGGGCTAGAAGCCGCTGAGGACAAACGCCATTTTGTAGTTTTCAGAGGCAGCTCCCGCTCCCAGCCTGCAAATTTGTAGGGAGATCCAGCGATCAGTCTTGGGGGGTAATCGCTCTTGCTTTAACCTCCCTGGATCTGGATTGTGATCTAGGGTGGAAGTCATGGGTGGGTTTACAGCTTGCCAGAAACGGAAGTTGCCCCCCACACGTTCGGGACGAAAATTCCTCTATCTGGCCTTAAAGCCATAGTGTGGCAACAAGCCCAAAAGTCAAGTAATTAAGTGGCAACATGCCAAGGCAAAGGAAACAGAAAAATGCAACCCTAGACTCCTATTTTGGGGGCATAGAGCAGGAAAAGGACTGTGAGGTCAGAAGTCCTGCTCCAAAAGCCCCAGGGGAAAACATGAGCGGGTTGCAGGCCATAGAGGACCTTAAGAAGGACTTTAAAAATCAAATAAGAGAAGTGGAGGAAAAATTGGAAAGAGAAATGAGAAGGATGCAGGAAAAGTATGAAATGAGGGTCAACAGCCTGACTGAGGAAAACAACACCTTAAAAAATAGACTAACTCAAATGGCAAAGGAGGCCCAAAAGGGCAATGAGGAGAAGAATGCCTTAAAAAGTCGAATTTGCCAGATGGAAAAAGAATCTCAAAAGTTCACTGAGGAGATTCATTCCTTCAGAGTTAGACTGGAGCAAATGGAAGCTAATGACTTTATGAGAAATCAAGATGATGTTAAGCAGATCCAAACAAATGAAAGATTAGAAGGCAATGTGAAATATCTCATGGGAAAAACCACTGACCTGGAAAATAGATCCAGGAGAGACAATTTAAAAATTATTGGACTACCTGAAAGCCATGATCAAAGAAAGAACCTAGAAATCACCCTTCAAGAAATTCTCAAGGAAAATTGCCCTGATGTTTTAGATCCAGAGGGCAAAATAGAGGTTGAAAGAATCCACAGATCACCTCCTGAAAAAGATCCCCAAAAGAAAACTCCCAGGAATATTATAGCCAGGTTCCAGAATCCCCAGATCAAGGAGAAAATACTACAAGCAGCCAGGAAGAAACAATTTCAATATTGTGGAAACACAATCAGAATAGCCCAGGACCTGGCAGCTTCTACACTGAGGGATCGAAGGGCATGGAATATGATATTCCAGAGGGCAAAAGAACTGGGAATGAACCCAAGGGTCACCTACCCAGCAAAACTGAGTATTTTGTTTCAGGGGAAAATATGGTCATTCAGTGGAATAGAGGACTTTCAAGCATTCTTGAGGAAAAAACCAGAATTGAATAGAAAATTTGACACCCAGATACAAGAAGGAAGAGATGCCTGAGAAGGTAATCAGGGAAAAGAAATCAAAAGGAACTTATCAAAGTTGAACTATTTACATTCCTATATGGAAAAGCAATAACTGTGACTGATGATATCTTTCTCACTATGAAAATAATGGAAGAAGGGAGTGTGGTCATATGAATACATATGTGAATGTGTGTGTATATGGTTACAGTTATATATGGATAGAGGGCATAAGTTGAATTTGTTGGGAAGGGAGAATACTCAAGGGATGAAATTATGAGGTGAGAGAGGAAAGTGGCAAGAGGAGATGGGGAGAGACAGGGTAGTGTAAACTATCCCATGCAGAAGAAGCAAGGGGAAGTGGTTGCAAAAGAGGGGGAGAATAAGGAAGGCTAAAAAGGCAAAACCACATTCAAACTGAATTTGGTTCAGGGAGAAAATGACATACATAGTAAATGGGATATCTCAACCTGCAGCAGGATAGGGGGAAGGGGGATGGGAGGAGGGATGATGGATGGGAGGGCATCCTTGGGGTGGGGGGAGGTTGGAAGTGACCACTATAAAAGAGGGACGGGATCATGTGGGGAGTGGACCGGGTGGGGGGTGGGATGGGTGGGAGGGAATTGTGAGCAGCCTTGTGCAGTATATCTACTATGATGGTAGATATACCATGGCTGGACGTGTACAGCATATGCTGAATTGCTTGTCTCCCAAGAGGGAATGGGTGACAAGGGAGGAGGGAAATGGATCTGAAATTTGAGGTCGTAGCATTAGGTGTTTCAAATATATATGAATGCTATTATTAATGCTCTTTTGCTTGTAATAGGGAGATGGGATGTGCAGGCGTTGGGATGCAGAGACTCCCTTCCTCTAGTGGAGGAGTCGATGGGGGTGTGGGAGAGAGCAGATTGGAGGAGGCGATGTCTTGTGGGATTACTGTTCTGGGGGGTTGGGTAGGGGAATAATGGGGGGAAAATGATTGTAACTCAAAATCTGATGGAAGTGAATGATGTAGGACAGAGGTTAATAAAGCATTTGTTTAAAAAAAAAAGAACTACTTTGAGTAAATAAGTTATTTTTGACTATTATAAATAACCCAAATTAACTATAAAGAACATATGAAGAAAGATGTTATCTGTATCCAGAGAAAGAACTGATAAATAAAATTATATATAGAATTATATACACATATATTCCCACATATATACACACACACACATATTTATGCCTATTTGGGTCTAATGGTAGTCATCTCTAGGGTGGGGTGAAGGGAAGAAAAAAAGAAATTTACATCATGATCTGGTTGTATTTTTGAAAGGAATAGCAATTTATGCATAGCAAATTTGCAGTTTCATATACAGTTACCTCTTTTTGGTGTACTATGTTATGGAAATGCATGTTTTATTCCATAAACTAAAAAGAAAAGAAACTCCTCTCCTCTAAGGTATCAATGATCTTAATTGCCAGATCTGATTGTCTTTTCTCAGGGCTCATCATCCTTGACCTCTGTTTGACAAATTTCTCTTGTTTTTTTATGACACTGCTATCTACTGTCTGCCTATTCCTTCTTAGCTTCCTTTGCAGAATTAAATGGAGTTTGGGCAGGAATCTATTGTGGTACAATCTACAAGCTACAGAGTGAATTGAGTGAAGGAAGGAAGGAAGGAAGGAAGGAAGGAAGGAAGGAAGGAAGGAAGGAAGGAAGGAGAAATCGAGCCAGTTAACCCCAAGCTAAGTGGGCAGCTTCTGGCCATCACAATTTACCTTCCTTTGGAGAGGAGAGGGAGAGGGAGAGGATGAGCTGAGTTACCCAACTAGTGTAAATTTTGGTGTGAATGGCAATGGTAGTAGCAACCCTGAGGGTCTTCCCCTCCCAGCTTGATTTTTTTTTCTCTTTCTAATTGAAGGGGCCATTCCTTGACTCACTTCTTAAGGAGGCCTACTCATTCAATGGACTTTGCCTCACTCTGTTTACCTGAAGATGCCTTAACCTAAAAGTTCCAGGGTTCTCTCACCCAACCAAAGCCACTTCTGTCGTTGGTCAGACCTAGTAGCCACACACTGTGGCTGGCCACTTCAGTCCATCCTTCCTATCTGTTATGGCAGTTATTTCTGTTCAGGCCCCCTTCCCTCACCTCTCTGCCAGCACTAGGACTGAGGCTTCCTTTCCTTGGGCCTGATGTATTTACATCTTCCCACTGCACAGGCCATCCACAGTGCCTTGGCAGGAGCCTTCCCCCATCATACCCTGGCTAGTACCAACCTTCCATCTGACTCTGGCTTTGAGCCTTCTATTTTATCTTCTTCATGAATGTGGCAGAGTTGGGGGAGAAGCCAAGAATGGTCTGTGGTGTTTTGGGCCCGTGGACTCCAATAGGGCCCTGGGTTTTCTTCTTCCTGATTTGATGTTGAAGCCATACTAATGAATCTTTAGTAGTTATTATGGATGTGGACCTAAAGGCTACAGCAAGCCAGTGCTACCCTTAATTGGGTACTGAGGGGCTATCTGTAGCCTGGATCTCTCCCCACCAGCCTCGTTCTATTTGTGGCACCCGTGTTCCCTCTTCCCCACCCCAAGCCCAAGTGCAAGAGGCTGTGTAAGGTGGGGTTGGGGGGGAGGGAGGTGATTAATTACAAAGCACAAAATGTACATAGTGTAGAAACACTAAAAGCAGGGGAAAAAAAGGGAAAAAAAGCCCCCCTGGTTCCCCTGTTCTTTCCCCTGTTCCCATAAATGTGCATATTCCCTGACTTTGTATGAGTGACCATTCCATTGGGGAGTAAGGGTCCCAAGCTTCAGTCCTGGCAGGGAATATACTTGCAGGGGAGGGGGGAATTGTTATTCATAAGGATGTAGAAACTGTTTGGCTATGTCCTTCATCCCCCAGATCCTCCTTTCTGCAAAGTAAACAAGTAACAGCCATGTTTTTAAAAAACCACCTCCCCTTTACCTATCCCTGGGGAGAGAATCCAAGTGGTAAACTGTCCCTTTTTGGAAAACCATTGCATCCATCTGGCTTATGGGGCCAGAACATGTGTGTGAGTAGTACTGCCCAGGGGGCTATTTTGTGTATCCTGTTTCAGTATCTATATTAAAGGATTCCCTTTTGGTGGGGAAAAAAAGAAAAAAGAATCTCAAAAGCTCACTTGAGGAGGAATCATTCCCTCAGATTTAAACTGGAGCAAAGGGAAGCTAGTGAATTTATGAGAAATCAATATGCTATTAAACAGATCCAAACAAATGAAAGAATAGAAGGCAATATGAAATATCTCATTGGAAAAAAAAAAAACACTGACCTGGAAAACAGGTCCAAGAGAGATAATTTTAAAAATTATTGGACTGCCTGAAAGCCATGATCAAAGAAAGAACCTAGAAATTATCCTCCAAGAAATTCTCAAGGAAAACTGCCCTGATATTTTAGAACCAGGAGGCAAAATAGAAGTTGAAATAATCCACCTATCACATCCTGATAAAGATACCAAAAAGAAACCTCCTTGGAATATTACAGCCAGGTTCCAGAATTCCCAGATCAAGAAGAGAATATTGCAAGCAGCCAGGAAAAAACAATTTCAATATTGTAGAAACACAATCAAGGTAACACAGGATCTGGCAGCTGCTACACTGAGGGATAGAAGGAGCCTGGAATATGATATTCTGGAGGGCAAAGGAGTTGGGATTAAAACCAAGAATCACCTACCCAGCAACACTTAGTATCATGTTCAGGGGCAAATATGGTCATTCAGTGGAACAGAGGACTTTCAAGTATTCTTGAAGAAAAAAACAGAGTTGAATAGAAAATTTGACATTCCGATACAAGAAGCAAGAGAAGCATGAGAAGGTAAACAGGGAAAAGAAATCATAAGGAATTTATGAAAGCTGAACTATTTATATTCCTACATGGAAAAATGATCATTGTAACTGAGGAAACTTTTCTCAGTATGAAAATAGTTGAAGGGATTACATATATATACATATATGTTTACAGGTATACATAGATAGAGGACACAGGACCAATTTAATATGAAGAGATAATACTTAAAAGGGGTAAAATTAAGAGGTGAAAAAGGAATATAATGAGAGGAGATGGGGAGAGACAGAATGGGGCAAACTATCTCATATAAAAGAGGCAAGGGAAAATGGATTCAATGGAGAGGAAAAACAGGAAGGCATAGGGGAATGGGTCAGCCTTATAATCATTGAATTTAGCTCAGGGAGGGAATGACATACACACAAAATAGGGTATCTCACCCTACAGGAGAGTAGGGGGGAGGGGGATGAGAGGGGGGATGATGGAAGGGAGGGTAGGCTAGGGGCAGGGAGGGAAATTGGAAGCACACACTTTAGAAAAGGGATAGGACCAAAGTAGAGAATAGAAAAAGTGGGAGGTGGGATAGGAGGGAGAGAAATATAATCAGTCTTCTACAGTATATCTATTATAACACAAAACATTACGTTAGCTACACATGTATAACCTATATTGAATCGCTTATCTTCCCAGTAAGGGTGGGTCACAAGGGAGGAAGGGAATGAATCTGGAATTCAAAGTTTTAAAACCAAATGTTTGGTATATATAGTATTATTAATACTATTTTAAATGTAATTGGGAAATAAGAAGTGGGGATATCCTGGAGGACTGCTTTTTTGGGGGAGGTGGGTAGGGCAAAAATGGGGAGAAAATTTGTAACACAAAATCTGGTAGAAATGAAGCAAACCAGAAGTGAATAAAGCACTTGAAAAAAAAAAAAAAAGAGGTCCCAAGATCCTGGCTCCCTTAGCTTAAGCTACCTGATTGCTTAGAGAGCTTGTGAATCAGAGGGAACACCATGAAATGGGAACTGATGAACTTCTGATCAGGTCTGCCAGAAATCTCGGACCTGAAGGGGTTCGTTTAGACCAGGTGTGTGGAACATGTGCCGCCCCCCCCCCCCCCAGGTGCTTTGGATTCATTCAAAGGGCTGCACTTTAGGACCTAGAGCTTGTCTTGTGGCCTTGAGTCCTCAGGTTCCCCTCCCCTGGTTTAGACTGTGCAGAGCTGGACCACAATGTAAAATGCCTCTTCAGCAGTCTCACAAACTGCATTACATCTTAATGTTTTAAGTATTAGCTTCTTGAAAGAAAGTAATAACAGCGATAAATTATCGTATCCTATTTTGTCTTCAGTTAATGCCACTTTTAGGCCTTGTGTGTGTTAAGCATTCGTGTGTGTGTGTGTGTGTGTGTGTGTGTGTGTGTGTGTGTGTGTGTGTGAAGAAAACAAATAGCCAACCTATATGTAACCTACTCCGGACACTGAACACCTTTGTACTTCTGCCTAAACATCTACATAAGTCAAAAGAGTAGGAGAAAATGAACCTCTCCCACTAAAGTCCAGGGTCCCTTCGGACTTGTCCAGTCACTACGTGAATGGGCCCAAAGTCAAGGAAAGCTTAGTGAAGAAGGGGAACATGGGTGTGTGTACATCTCAAAGTCTTTAGAAAAGCATTTTTACAAATCATTAAAAAAACAAACCTTTGAATAATTAGTTCTACATTATCTTGTCTTATTTCTACATAGAAAAAAAATTAAAAAGAGCTCAATGAATATGAAATACAAGAAATGAGAAAAAATTCCACTAATACAAAAACCCAATATAACTCATTAAAAGCACATTAGCAAATTAACAGCAAATTAATTTAGGATATTATATCTGAATGGACAAACAGTTATTTTAGGCTTTTTACTAAAATCAAGCCCTATAATGATCCTCTTTCTGACATGTTCACTTATTTTCCAACAAATGCTTTTTAAATTGGTTGCTATCTCAAGGGTAATCATGTAGTTTAATTTTTTTCTTGTTTAACAAAACAAAGAATATGTGACTCATTAGCTGTAATAAGTTTTTCAAGCCCAATAGAGAGATGCAATCAGTTGGAATGAGCCTTAACCTCACATCCTTGACAAAGAATCTGGAACAAAAAGTATAATAAAGTAATGAAGAGACTGACTCTACAATGGACAGTCAGTTTCGTGGAAAGAAGGTTCAACATTGTCATCTCATCTTCCTTAGTAAATGCTGTTTTATTCCTCAAATAGAAGTGATTTTGGTCAGTCTAATTAGACGCAATAGAAGCTCAGCAGTTTGCTGTATATAAAGGCTGGCTCCTTTTAACATTCTGTGTAGCCAAGGATACAATCAGGTCCAGAGATCTCAACCCAGAGTACTCCAAAATGAAGACCAAAAAGTCAACTAGAACAAGTTCACCTCCCTTCAGGTGGCCGTTCATGATTTTCTGACCTGCCAGTGGCTCCCCCTGCCAATTACTTGGGGTGGGGGTGGGAGAGGAAAAGAGAAGAGAGAAGAGGGGAGAGAGAAAAGATAAATCTATATACTTTATATACACATACATATACATATACACACACAAATACATATATACACAACATGTATGTGTTTTTGTTTGTATATTTTGCATATATATACACACACATATATTTACACAAAAAAGATAGCTACCATTTACAATGGACAACTATGTGGTACCTAGAGAGAATGCCAGGCCTGGAGTCAAGAAGATTCATCTTCCTGAGTTCAAATCTGGTCTCAGATACTCACTAGCTCTGTGACCCTGGACAAGTCACTTAATCCTGTTTGCCTCAGTTTCCTCATCTATCAAGTGAACTGGAGATGGAATTGGCAAACCACTCTAGTATCCCTGCCAAGAAAACCGCAAACACAGTCACAAAGCGTCAGACATAACGGAAAAAAAGCGACTGGACAACAACCATAGTTACATAGCTTTAATGAGGGGTCACATATAGTATCTGTGCTGTGATTTTAAATTATTTCCTCACAAAAACCCTGGGAAGGAGGTGAACTATTGTTATCTCTATTTTGCAGATGAGGAACTGAGGCAAACATTGGCTAAGTGGCTTGCCTAGGGTCACACAGCCAGTAAGTGTCTGAGTCAAATTTAATAATGTTGGTTGCTTGATAGGGGATCTGATGATTTTGTAACTAGATCTGTGATTTCACTCATGTAGGGGATTCCCACCACCAATGCAGTTTAGCACCTGGTCTGCAAGTCAAACTCTTTTAGAGTTGCCTCAGTCATGGAAAAGATAACTTATTGACTTATCCAGGGTCATACAGTCAGTATGACCCAGAGGTAATACTTAAATCCAGGTCTGCTCTGCCAGATTCCAAGGCTAGCTGTTTAACAAACTCAGTCCATTACTTCTCCAAAAGGAATGATTATTAAAAGCCTTAAAATAATTATGTTCGTTCCCCTATCAATTTTAAGGTTGGGGGTTTTTTTAGAGGTTCTACAAAGGAGTGTTTTCTAGAGATAGAAATTATTGAGTAATGTTATATAAAATGAATGAGGCAGGACACTCTGACAGTCAAAGATAGCAGAGAATCAGAAGGAAGAGTCACAGAATCAGAATTGGAAGGAACTTCAGAAGTAATTCTACCCCCTAGCTAGACAAGGGCTACTCTGGAGTGTACTTTACCAGCCAACCTTTGGTTAAAGACCTCCAATGAGAGGTCCCTTTCCATTTCTCCAGGCAGCTGGCCCATTATGCCTTAGGATTGTTCTCATTGCTAGAAAGGAGTTTTTGTTTGTTTGTTTTTGTTTTGTTTGTTTGCTTTTTTCCTGTTATCTCACCTTATAACTTTTACTCATTGCTTCTGCCTTAAGGAGCCAAGCTGAACAACTGTTAGACATCTCCCACAATTGATCTTTGTCTTGACACTAGACTTTGATGCCTTTGAAAGACAGAGTGAGGTTGATGATATTGCATGGATGGCTCTGCCCCACTAATATGCAATTCACGCACAAGTCAAGACATCACCCTTCTGATATCATTGGCCCCTCTGAAAAGAATGGACAACAACAAGGGTTCTGCAGGAAGGACAGAGGACTTCTGGAGCAGGTAGTGCCAGGAAAACTTTGCCACACTTATTTCTTAAATGTGGGCTTCACTACAATTATGGTAGAGTAAGTGAAGCTTACCCCCCCACACACACACAACAGAAGCTGTATTTATGGGGAGGCATGAACTAGGTTGTTAGGACAATGTTTTAATTAATTATCTTCACAGTGTTATATAGTCACTGACCTCTGGGGACCCAAAGTACCAATTTGGGCAGAAGTTGGGGACTGCTATTTTTCTATCTTCTTCCTTCCTTCTTTTCTTTGTCTTTATTCTTTTTCGTCTTGTTTCTCTTCTTCCTCCTTCTTTTTCCTCTTCCTTCTCCTTCTCCTTTTCCTTTTTAATTTTTCCTTATTTTTCTAGGTTTTTATTTTCAAGAAGCTGAGACAATTTACTTTTCTCCTACAGTTTTCATTTTGATTTCTTAAAATATAGCTCTGAAAAGACAGGCTTTCAAAAGTCCACTGTTTTAAACTACTTGATTCCATCTTAAAACCCAAATCACTCTGGCTTTCATTGAAAGACCCCAATAATAGCCAGACATGTGCCTCCCCGACTTATTGTTTAAGGTTTTTTTGTTTTTTTGGGTTTTTTTTCCAGTTTAAATGCTTTATTAACTTCTGGTTTGCATCATTCATTTCCGTCAGATTTTGAGTTACAATTTTTTCCCCATTTTTCCCCTACCCATTACCACAGAACAGCAGTCCCACAGGATATCCCCTCATCCAATGTGCTCTCTCCCATCTCTTCTCCCATACCCCCTTCAATTTTTCCAATAGGGCGAGGTGAATCCCCGTGCCCCAATGCCTGCACATCTTATCTCCCAATTATATGCAAAATAATATTAATCATAGTATTCGTGTATTTTATAAAAATTTGATTTTAAAAGGAAGACAAGCAACTCGGTATGTGTTGTATATGTATAGCTATGCAAAACATTACCATAGTAGATATATTGTAAAAGACTGACTATATTTCCCTCCCTCCTATCCCACCTTCCACCTGGTCCACTCACCACTTTGATCCTGTCCCTTTTCAAAAGTGGGTGCTTCCAACATCCCTCCCACACCTAGCCTGCACTCCCTTCCATTATGCCCCCGCTTATCCCCCTCCCCGTTACTCTCCTGTAGGGTGTGATACCCTATTTAGTATGTATGTCATTCTCTCCCTGATCCAAATTCAATGAGAATAAGGGTTTGCTTTTTTGCCTTCCTGTTCTTCCCCTCCCTTATAACCATTTTCCCTTGCCTCTTCTATATGAGATAGTTTACCCCATTCTGTCTCTCCCCATCTCCTCTCATTATATTCCTCTCTCACCTCTTAATTTCACCTTTTAAGTATGATCCCTTCCTATTAAATTGGACCTGTGCCCTCTATCTATGTATACCTGAAAACATATATACACACATTCACATATGTATTCATATGCCCATATACCCTTCTTGAACTATTTTCATAATGAGAAAAGCTTCATCAGTTACACTTATTGTTTTTCCATGTAGGAATGTAAATAGTTCAACTATGATAAGTTCCTATTGAATTTTTTCCCTGTTAACTTTATCAAGTGTCTCTTTCTTCTTGTATCTGAATGTCAAATATTCTATTCAACTCTGTTTTTTTTTTCCTCAAGAATGCTTAAAAGTCCTTTATTCTACTGAATTACCATATTTTCCCCTGAAACATGATACTCAGTTTTTCTGGGTAGGTGACCCTTGGGTTCATTCCCAGCTCTTTTGCCCTCTGGAATATCATATTCCATGCTCTTTGATCCCTCAGTGTAGAAGCTGCCAGGTCCTGTGTTATCCTGATTGTGTTTCCACAATATTGAAATTGTTTCTTCCTGGCTGCTTGTAATATTCTCTCCTTGATCTGGGAGTTCTGGAGCCTGGCTATAATATTCCTAGGAGTTTGCTTTTTGGAATCATTTTCAGGAGGTGATCGGTGGATTCTTTCAACCTCTGCTTTTTGCTCTGGTTCTAAAACGTCATGGCAATTTTCCTTGAGAATTTCTTGAAGGATGGTTTCTAGATTCTTTCTTCGATCGTGGTTTTCAGGTAGTTCAATAATTTTTAGATTGTCTCTTTTGGATCTATTTTCCAGGTCAGTGGTTTTTCCCATAAGATATTTCACATTGCCTTCTATTCTTTTATTTGTTTGGATCTGCTTAATAGCATATTGATTTCTCATAAAGTCACTAGTTCCATTTGCTCCAGTCTAATTCTGAAGGAATGATTCTCCTCAGTGAGCTTTTGAGATTCTTTTTCCATCTGGAAAATTCGGCTTTTTAAGGCATTCTTCTCCTCATTTCCTTTTGGAGCCTCTTTTGCCATTTGAGTTAGTTTATTTTTTAAGGTGTTATTTTCCTCATCAGGGCTATTGACTCTCATTTCATATTTTTCTTGCATCTTTCTCATTTCTCTTCCCAATTTTAACCCCACTTCTTTTATCTGCTTCTTAAGGTCCTCTATGGCCTGTAACTAGTTCATATTTTCATTTGGGGATTTTTGTGCAGGATTTCTGACCTCACAGTACTCCTCCTGTTCCATGCTTTGATCCTCTTTGCCCCCCAAATAGGAGTCTAATGTTGAATTTTTCAGTTTATTTTGTTTCCTTTGCCTAGGCATGTTGCCCCTCAATTACTTGACTTTTGGGCTTGTTGCCACAGTAGGACTCTGTCACCAGCCAGGGAAACTTCTGTCCCAAATGTTGGGCTTTTCTCAACTGCCAGAGGTATTAGTTGGGTGGCCTCTCTGAAGCCTCCACACACTCTGGTAAGCTGGTCACACACCCCAAGACCTCCACCCCAGACTGCAATCCAGATCCTAGAAGGGTAAAGCAAGAGGAATTATTCCCCAGACTGATCGCCAGATCCCCCTACAGTCTGCAGCCCAGGAGCTGAAGCTGCAAGCATGGCAATGTGGAGCAAGCTGCGCAGGCTCCTCAGCAGCTTCTCGCCCCCAGGGGAAGAAGCTGACACGCTCCCAAATACTAGTCCCAAAGTCCAAAGACCCCTAACCTCTCCCTTCATCCATGGCATCTATGTGTTAATAATTCTAGAGATGCCACAGCTGCTGGTGTTCTGGGGTCCCTCCAGCTGGCTGCTGGTCCAGCCACCCTGGGGCTAAAACCACAGGCTCATGCGGGCCTGGGCTTGGTTCCCAGAGCACTGGGATGGCCGTTCCCTGCCGGGCTGCCAGGGTGTCCTAAGTGGGAGGTTATCTTCTCTGTGTCATTTTGTGTGTTCTGGAGCTCCAGAATTTTTTCAGTCTCCATTTTTTTTTTTTTGCTTTTCGGAGGGCAATTGGGGTTAAGTAACTTGGCCAAGGTCACACAGCTAGGCTTTTTTTGTTTGTGTGTGTTAAGTGTCTGAGGCCGGATCCAAACCCAGGTCCTTCTGACTCCAGGGCTGGTGCTCTACTCACTGTACCACCTAGCCGCCCCAAGAGTCCCCATTTATATATATTGGAAGTGGTGTGGGCTGGAGCTCCTCGAGGAAATTCTGTTTCTACTCTACCATCTTGGCTCTGCCCCTATTGTTTAACTTTTTGATGGCTCAGAATGAGTAAACAGTAATCGTTTTTTGTTCTGACCAGAAATTCTGAGGGTCTCCAACCTCCTAGACTGATATCTTTGTGAGGGTAAATCAAGGCATCTTTTGTCTCAATTCTTCCCCAGTCCTCAGCTGTTGAATGGCCATGGTCTCAGACAAACTGAGACCTAGAAAAGACCTTAATTTGGGAAGGCCGAGGTCACCTGCTGCATCCTGGACCATCACCAGTCTCACCTTTGTCTCCCACTGGATTTCAATGACTCTGAAAAGAGAGTGAAGCTAAGGATTTTGAGTGAAGCTCTACCCCACTCATATCTAATTCACACACAAGTCAAGATATCACTGGTTCTCTTTGAAAACACCAACAAGTTCAATTCAGTGAAGACAACCTTAAGTCTTCCCTTCCCCAGCCATTCTAGTGGCTGAAATTAATCTTTGAAAGTGTCATGGTTTTGAGAACATGACCATCATGCCTGCCCTCCTTCAAATGAATTCCTGATTGATAAGACACCTCATTCTATCTAGCCAGTCGCTCTTATCTCAGACCCAATGATACCCTTTCATCCTGACCATTTTTTATCTACTTCTATGTGCCCAATCCTGCCCAGTCACCCCCTTCCAAACACCCAAACACACACACACACACAACACACACACACACACACACACACACACACACACACACACTTTCTATCTCTTGCTCTGAGAAATTTAATCAAATTAATATCATTGCTTCTGGAAAACGTATATCTAAAAACTGTACTGTTGATCCATTTGTCAACCCCAAAACAACCCTATGATGTGTTATCCCTGCTCCTCCCTAGCCACAATTTCCTCAGATGTATTATCTCAACTTATTAGAATGTAAATTCCTCAGGGCAGCTAGATGGCGCGGTGAGTAGAGCGTCGGCCCTGGAGTTGGAAGGACCCGAGTTCGGATCTGGCCTCAGACACTTAATGCACACACAAACAAAAACCTATCTGTGTGACCTTGGGCAAGTTATTTAACCCCAATTACCTTCCAAAAAGCAAAAAGAAAAGAATTTGAACTCCTTGAGGGCAGGATATGACCTTTATATCTGTATCTCCAGTGCCAGGTGCACAGATATCACCTTATAAATGCTTTTTTCATTCATTCCAATTTGTTAATAACCTTCATTAATTAAGTAGCTACAAGAGAATCACTGGCTGCTCTTCAAAGATTCTTCCTTAATATGGACAGATTTAAATTTGTAGAATTCAGTAACATTCTATTTGGGGTGAGAAGAAATGAAAGACCACAATTTTTAATTTTACAACCTCCAGTTTCATATGTGAAACCACCATATATTGTCACAGTGAAAAAGAGGGGAGGAATACATAGTACATACCATCCCACATGTATGAGCTATCTAAAAGCATAAAGTCAATATTTTAAACACATTCCTCAACTGATCTGATCCCTACATTAAAATCTCTAGATTCAAAAGAATGCCACAATATTATTATTTTTGGATCCTGACTAACTCACAAGTTTTCTGTGAATGGATTATCCTCTTTCCTTCAAATGTGTGTCTTCCCTCTTTTTTAGGTTTTACATATGCTGATAGACATGAAGGTTTAGGGGACATGTTATCCATACCTGGTAAATCTTCACATAAAAAAAAATTACACTTAGATTTCCTGAGGCAAAATCTCTCATAAAGTATGGGGTTTCATAGCGGTTTAAAAGAATAAATAAATAACTTACCCCACTGGAGCAATGCCAGAATGTACTTTTGAAAAACCATCTTGTTCTAAGATGTGGAATTAGAAAAATTAACCTGAAATGGGAAAGAAAAAAAGCTTTAAAAAGAGAATTACACTCAGAGAATTATGGGAAAAATAGAAAAGAGCTGTGTTTTTACCTTCCTAATGTAGTTTTATCTCCCACAGAAATGTCCCCTATGTAACATGCAATTACTGACTGTCACCAATCTATTCCACTGCTCATCCTACCTTTTACAATTTTAAACCTTCACATAATCAACAGTGTTCTGAGGTCTTTTATACCAAAGCAAGCCGATTTCATAGAAGAGTGACTATTTTTAACTAAATAGAAATACTCACAGTTTTAATTAACTATCGAACAGTTAATCTCACACCATGAATGGTATTGGGAGATCTCCAGTCCTCATGCACAATTGGTCACCTCCCCAGCTCATTTCCTGGCTCTGGTTTTTGTTATAGCACTATAAAGCCACAAGGTCATCATGCTGGTAAAATTACAATGCACACATTCATTTCCAAAAGAAGGGACATATTTTAAATTGTGGTATAGGTATAACTCATGGCCCCTTTGCACGAGGAAAAGAGAGGGTTAGACTTTTTTAATAGTGGAAAATAAGTTAAATAGTGGAAAATATGTTAAATAATACCCATAAACTCTGAGGCACCAGAATACAGAAAACAGTGCAGTTAGCTTTGGGACTGCTGATCCATGGGTTCTACTCAATGAGAAACACCTTAATGACAAGGGAATCCATAAGAACATTGATCACCCATACAACTATGAAGACACTTTTGTTCAAGGGAGTATGTACAAATGCACAGTAATAATCCCAAATATATTACTATTTACAAGGTCTTGGCTATGACCAACATCACCACCAAAGTCCCCTCAAAGATTCAAAATGTTGGTGGTTGACTCTTTTTCCCTTGTTATTCATTTCATTCCAGGTAATGATTATTAGTCTCTTTAACATCTTCTTAATAGCCCTCCTCAAGATCAGACTTTTTCTTCTTTATCTTCTTTGCAATACTGACAAGAAATAGTCTTTGAGCTACTCCAAAAATTCTTTAGAGAGTTACCATTATAAACTTCATAGGATTTGCTCATAAAATATGTAACATTTAAGAGAGTTCCATAAAAAAGAAATCCATTTTCCCTTGATGTAGTCCAACTCCTTCATTTTACAAGGGAGGAAACTGAGGTCCAGAGAGTATTAGCAGCCTGTCTTACATCACATAGTTAAGGAGGAACTGGAACTAAAACTGAGGTCGCTGGGTTTTCAGTGCAAAGTTGTTTGTTTGTTTGTTTGTTTTCCCAATAGACTGCACATACATGTCTTCACAAGGAAATCAAAACACAATCCATACTTTATTACTCATTTCTGAACCCAGTCCTTCACTCCCTCTTACCTTTCCTTTTTAGAGAGGCATAAAAACTGATTCATGCTGGAAATTCCATGGGGGTTGTCAATTCTTATCTTTGCTACTGGAAGATGAATTTTTCTTCTGAGGTCATCTCTCCCTAAAGGATCCATGGTAAATAACAAAGCTTCCCTGAGACATTAAAATTTCCCTTCTGTACTGAACAAACATTTGTCCACCTAAAGCTAAGGCCTAGGAAGAAGTTCAGAAGCAAACAGTATCAGAAAACCAGGTATGGAACAGGCCTAGAATATCATGTACAAAGGTCACCAAATCCCAGCAGCTGAGAACTGGAAGGGACTTTGGAAGACATCTTAGCCTAACCTCTACCTGACCAAAACCCCCATGGTGGAAGACAGTAGAAGCTTGACTCCTGACAGAAATGAGTCTGAGTCTAAATGAAATCAGACTTATGGTGAATAAAGATCTTTCAAGAAAAACAGAAAGTCTGGTAGAAACAGCATTTCCAACGTGCTCTGCCCCACACAAATTTCAAACAATGTGAAAGGGGACTCCGAACAACTTCTGGAGCCCCAGCACCCACAGAATGGCACAGAGAAGCTAACCTCCTGATGAGGACAGCCCAGCAGCCCTGCAGGGAGCGGCCAGCGCAGCGCTCTGAGAGCAGCCAGCACAGCATGCTGGGAACCAACAGCGCAGCACACAGAGCCAAGCCCAGGTCTGAGGTTTTAGCCCCAGGGTGGCCGGGCCTTCAGCCTGCTGGAGGGACCCCAGAACACCAGCAATTGTGGCGATTCCAGAATTATCAGCACAGATATGCCTAGGACAAAGTGAGAGGTTAGTGCCATATAGACTTTGGAACCAGTATTTGGGGAATGTGTGGCTTCCTCCCCTGGGGGTGAAAAGCTGCTGAAGAAACAGCTGCACAGAAGCCATTTTGCAGTGTCAGTAGCTCCTGGTCTGCAAATTGTAGGGAGATACAGCAATCAATCTGGGGGTTAATCGCTCTTGCTTTAAACTGCCTGGATCTGGATTGTGGTCTGGGGGAGAAGTTTGGGGTGGGTAACCAACTTGCCAGAGTGGGTGGAGGCTTTACAGAGGCCACACAACTAGCGGAAGTTGTGAAGACCCCACGTTTGGGCAGAAGCTCCCCTTTCTGGTGGCAGAGTCCTACTGTGGCAACAAGCCCAAAAATCAAGTAATCAAGTGGCAACATGCCTAGGCAAATGAAACAAAATAAACAGAAAAGTTCAACACTGGACTCCTATTTTAGGGGCAAAGAGGCTCAAAGCATGGAGGAGGACTGTGAGGTCAGAACTCCTGCACCAAAAGCCCCAAATGAAAATACAAGCTGGCTACAGGCCATAGAGGACCTTAAGAAGCAGATAAGAGAAGTGGGGGAAAATTTGGGAAGAGAAATGAAAAGGATGCAAGAAAAGTATGAAATGACAGTCAACAGCCTGACTGAGGAAAATAACACCTTAAAAACTAGACTAACTCAAATGGCAAAAGAGGCTCAGAAAGGCAATGAGGAGAAGAACGCCTTAAAAAGTCGAATTTGCCAGATGGAAAAAGAATCTCAAAAGCTCACTGAGGAGATTCATTCCTTCAGAGTTAGACTGGAGCAAATGGAAGCTAGTGACTTTATGAGAAATCAAGATGCTGTTAAACAGATCCAAATAAATGAAAGAATAGAAGGCAATGTGAAATATCTCATGGGAAAAACCACTGACCTGGAAAATAGATCCAGGAGAGACAATTTAAAAATTATTGGACTACCTAAAAGCCATGATCAAAGAAAGAACCTAGAAATCACCCTTCAAGAAATTCTCAAGGAAAATTGCCCTGATGTTTTAGATCCAGAGGGCAAAATAGAGGTTGAAAGAATCCACAGATCACCTCCTGAAAATGATCCCAAAAAGAAAACTCCCAGGAATATTATAGCCAGGTTCCAGAATCCCCAGATCAAGGAGAAAATACTACAAGCAGCCAGGAAGAAACAATTTCAATATTGTGGAAACACAATCAGAATAGCCCAGGACCTGGCAGCTTCTACACTGAGGGATCAAAGAGCATGGAATATGATATTCCAGAGGGCAAAAGAGCTGGGAATGAACCCAAGGGTCACCTACCCAGCAAAACTGAGTATCTTGTTTCAGGGGAAAATATGGGCATTCAGTGGAATAGAGGACTTTCAAGCATTCTTGATGAAAAAACCAGAGTTGAATAGAAAATTTGACATTCAGATGCAAGAAGCATGAGATGCTTGAGAAGGTAATCAAGGAAAAGAAATCAAAAGGAACTTAATCAAAGTTGGACTATTTACATTCCTACATGGAAAAACAATAACTGTGTTTGATGAAACCTTTCTCATTATGAAAATAATTGAAGAAGGGTACATGACATATGTTCACAGGTATACATGGATAGAGGGCACAGGTTGAATTTTATGGGAAGGGATGATTTTTTTTTGGAGGGCAATTGGGGTTGGGTGACTTGCCCGGGGTCACGAGGCTGGGTTTTTGTTTGTGTGTTGGGTGTCTGGGGCCGGATCCAAGCTTGGGTCCTTCTGGCTCCAGGGCCGGTGCTCTGCTCGCTGCACCACCTAGCCGCCCCAAGGAAGGGATGATTCTTAAGGGGTCAAGTCAAGAGGTGAGAGAGGAAAGTGGCAAGAGGAGATGGAGAGAGACAGGGTAGGGTAAACTATCTCAAGTAGAAGAGGCAAGGGGAAGTAGTTACAGAGGAGGGGAAGAACAGGAAGGCAAAAAGGCAAAAGCATATTCTCATTGAAGTTGGCTCAAGGAGAGAATCACATACATACTAAATGAAATATCTTACCCTCACTCTCCTGAGTAGGGGAAAGGGGGATGGGGGGGGCATTCTTGGGGGAGGGGAGGGACAAAGAGGGACAGGATCAAAGTAGGGAATGGACCAGGTGGGAGGTGAGATGGGTGGGAGGGAAATATAAACAGTCTTTTACAATATATCTACTATGGTAATGTTTTGCATAGCTATACATGTACAACACATACTGAATTGCTTATCTTCTCAGAGGGTGTGGGTGACAAGGGAGGAAGGGAATGGATCTGAAAATCGAAGTTTTAAAATTAAATGTTTCATAAGATGTCCAGGCATTGGGGCTCAGAGATTCACCTTGCCCTGATGGCAAAGTCGAAGGGGGTATGGGAGAAGATATGGGAGAGAGCAGATTGGATGAGGGGATATCTAGTGGGACTGCTATTCTGGGGTGGTGGGTAGGGAAAAATGGGGGAAAATGTAAATCATAATCTGGTGGAAATGAATGATGTAAACCATAAGTTAATAAAGCATTTGTTTAATTAAAAA
>WOXC01011189.1:0-83988 GCA_011680675.1 Gymnobelideus leadbeateri | reverse complement strand
GGTTTCTCAGGCGGCCAGGCCAGCCAGTGGCCTGAGGGATGCCTGAGAAGGTAATTGGGGAAGAGAGATCAAGGGCAACTTATCAAAGTTGAACTATTTTCATTCCTATATGGAAAAGCAATAACTGTGACTGATGGAACCTTTCTCACTATGAAAATAATGGAAGAAGGGTTTATGGTCATATGAATACATATGTGAATGTGTGTGTATATGGTTACAGTTATATATGGATAGAGGGCATAGGTTGAATCTGTTGGGGAGGGAGAATACTCAAGGGATGAAATTATGAGGTGAGAGAGGAAAGTGGCTAGAGGAGATGGGGAGAGACAGCGTAGGGTAAACTATCCCATGTAGAAGAAGCAAGGGGAAGTGGTTGCAAAGGAGGGGGAGAATAAGGAAGGCTAAAAAGGCAAAACCACATTCCCATTGAATTTGGTTCAGGGAGAAAATGACATACATACTAAATGGGATATCTCAACCTGCAGCAGGATAGGGGGAAAGGGGATGAGAGGAGAGATGATGGATGGGAGGGCATCCTTGGGGTGAGGGGAGGTTGGAAGTACCCATTATAGAAGAGGGACAGGATCATGTAGGGAATGGACCAGGTGGGGGGTGGGATGAGTGGGAGGGAATTATAAGCAGCCTAGTACAATATATCTACTATGATAATGTTTTGCATAGCTAGACATGTACAACATATACTGAATTACTTATCTCCCAAGAAGGAATGGGTGACAAGGGAGGAAGGAAAGGGATCTGAAATTCGAGGTCGTAACATTAAATGTTTCAAATATATATAAATACTATTATTAATACTCTTTTGCTTGTAATAGGGAGATAAGATGTGCAGGCATTGGGACACAAAGATTCACCTTCCTCTAATGGAAAAGTCGATGGGGGTATGGGAGAGAGCAGATTGGAGGAAGCAATATCTTGTGGGACTACTATTCTGGGAGGTTGGGTAGGGGAATAATGGGGGGAAAATGATTGTAGCTCAAAATCTGGCAGAAATGAATGATGTAAAACAGAAGTTAATAAAGCATTTGTTTAAAATTAAAAAAAAGGCTGTTACAATAAAAAAAAATTACTGGGCAAGTGAAAGCGGATTACTTTATTAGACATTAAGAAACAAACAGTATCAAAAGAATGAAAAATAGAGGAAAATATCAAATATTTCATTAAAAAAACTGATTTGGAAAATAGATCCAGGAGAGGTTATTAAAGAATTATTGGACTACCTAAAAATCATGATCAAATAAATATCTTTCACATCATCTTTCAAGAAATTATCAAGGAAAACTGCCCTGCTATTCTAGAACCAAAGGGTAAAAATAGAAATCAAAAGAATCCACCAACCACCTGCTGAAAGAGATCCCTAAACCAAAGCTGCCAGTAGTATTATAGCGAGATTCCAGAGTTCCCAGTTCAAGGGAAAAATACTCCAAGTAGTCAAAAAGAAACAATTCAAATGTCACGGAGCCACAGTTAGGCTAACACAAGACTAAGCAGTTTCTACCTTAAAGAATCAGAAGGCTTGGAATATGATATTATGGAGGACAAAATAGTGAGGATTAGATCCAAGAATCACCTACTCAACCTAACTGTGTTTATTTCTTTGGGGTGGGAGAAGGATATTTAATGAAATAAATAATTTTCAAGCATTCCTGATGAAAAGACTAGAGCTAAGTAGAAAATCTTACTTTCAAATGCAAGATGCAAAAGAAGCATAAACAGGTAAACAGGAAAGAGAAATCATGAGGGATTTGATAAGGTTAAATTGCTTATATTCCTACATGGGAAAATGATATTTATAACTCCTAAAATTTTCTCATTATTTGGGTGGTTACAAGTAGTATATGTAGACAGAAAGTAGAGGTTTGAGTTGGAGATAATGGTAGGATTATTTTTTTTTAATTAAACTAAAGGATGAAAGAGAAGAATGCACTGTGGGAGAAGTAGAATGGGATAAATTATCTGACAAAAAAGAGGTCTAAGATTTTGCAGTGGAGGAGGAAATAAGGGAAATGGGGAGGGGAGAACATGAACATGACTCTCAACAGAATTGCTTCAAAGAGTGAATAATATACACACTCATTTGGGTGTAAAAATTTGTCTTACCATATAGAAAAGTAGGAAAGGAAAAGGATGAGAAAAAGGGGAGGGGAGCTGATAAAAGGGAGGGCAGTTTGGGAGAATAAAATTCAGAAATAAAACACTTTTAAAATGAACATGGTATATATCAGATTGGTTGTTATCTTGGGGAGAAAAAGGAGGAGGAAATATCAGAGCTCAAAATTTTATAAAATTGAATGTTGAAAACTATCTTTACATGTAACTAGAAAAAATATCTATTAAGTGGGATGAAAGAGAAAATGGACAGGGTAAAGGACAAAAAGAGCAGGATAAAGGAAGAAAATAAGATGGAGAGAAATACACATCTGATAATTATTACTTTGGAAAAATTATAGTGATTTTCTCTGATAAAGAATTCATTTCTTTATATCTATCTATCTATCTATATAACATACAGAGAATTTAGTCAATTTGTGGAAATAATATCTATTCATAATTGATAAATAGTCAAAGGGTATGAACAGGTAGTTTTCAGCAAAGTAATCAAAGCTATCTATGGTCATATAAAATGCTTCAAATCACTCTTGATATGAGAAATACAAATTAACTCAGCTGCTACTCCACACTTGTCAGATTGGTTGATGGGACAAGGAAGGAAAATGACAAATATTGGAGGTAATGTGGGAAATTTAGAACACTAATGTACTACTGGTGAAGTTGTATATTGATTGAATGATTCTACAGAGCAATTTGAAACTATACCAAAGGGCTATAAAATCATGCATACCCTTTGACCACTTCTAGGGCTGAATCCCAAAGAAATAAAAAAAAAAGGAAAAGGACCCATATGGAGAAAACTATTTATAGCAGCTCTTTTAGCGATTGCAAAGAATTGGAAACTGAGGGGATGTCCATAAATTGAGCAACAAATTGTTCATCTGGTTGTGATGAAATTTTATATTGTGCTTAGAGAAATGATGATCAGGATGCTCTCAGAAAAACCTAAAAAAAAACCTGCATTGTTACAAAGTGAAATGAACACAACCAGGAGCACATTACTCAGTAATAACGACATTGTATGATCTACTATGAATAACTTGGTTATTCTCAGCAATGCAATCATCCAAGACAATACCATGATGAAAGGTGCTATCCATCTCCAGAGGAGGAACTGGTAGATCCTGAATGCAGATCAAAGATACCTTTTAATTTATTTTTTAATCTGTATTTTTTTTCACAGAATAACTTACATGAAAACGTGTTTTGCATGACTACATATGTATAAACTATGTCAATTTGCTTGCTTTCTCAATAAGGTTGGGGGGTGGGAGAGAGAATTTGGAACTCAAAATTTGAAAAAAATGTTAAAATAATTTTTACATGTAGCTAGGGAAATATTATATAAGGCTAGGCATTGAAAACAAACAAATAATGTGGTGGTGCTATGAATTGTTCCAACTATTGCAGTTCTTAATTTAGAATTATGCAAGATTAAATGACTAAACTGTACATGTTACCCCAACAGTACCACTACTGGGCACTTATACTGAGAATGGTGAAGACATAAACAAAAGTCTAGTTTATGCTTCACTGTTTATAGAAGCACACCCTAATAACTAAGAACTAGAAACTAAGTGGCTAACTATTTGGGGGAAAGGATAAAAAGAATTATCATCTGTAAATGATATGAGGCATTCTGAGAAATAGGAAGTTTTCTACAAATTGATACAAAATTAAGTAAGCAGAACTAAAAAAAATGAAGATAATAGCTATGAAATTCCAACCAGAAAGATAACTAAAAGAAAGCTTAACTCTGAGTAACTAAAAAAAAAAATGATTTTCTTGGAAACCAGACAATGAAATAGATTTGCATACATAATTGGGTAAGATCATTAAATTAAGTAGTTTTTCTTAGGGTTTTTTTTTTTTCATTACAACACCAGTTTCAATCAAGGGTAAGAGGATTGTCCTCTAGGAAAGGTTTGTGATGTAAAGAACAAAAGCAAAAGGTAAAAATTTAAAACAAAATAAAACAGGATTGAAACTTTTTTATTGGGAAGAATTTTGGGCTTAGGCTTAATATCAAATATTGTTGTACTCCTAGCTCTGCCACTAAGTGACCTTGGGGAACTGAATGAATCTTTATGAAACAACTTATCCTTGCCTGATATATGAAAATAATGAGAGCTGTGCAATCTGACAGACAGTTGTTGTAATGATCAAATTAGAATGTATGTCAAAGCCCTTGGAAGAGCTGCTGAAGATAAGGTCAATAATTCAACATGGTAACAAAAATAATAAAACTCTAAGTGTCTTCCATACTAATTACCTTTTATGAAATATTGGGTTATTCATTTTATTATGCAGGTACATAAATACATATAGTTCCTTTTCCTGTGTTGAAAAGGAGAGTGGGTTTAATTACTTTAAGGAAATAAAAACTAAACTCATTTACCTACACCAAGTTTCACATAAAAGGAAAGTGATGTTTTTTCAACTCTGACATTAGACCAATGTTGTTATATGGCAGAAAAAAAGTGGAACGCAGCCACTTTGGAAGACCTAGAAATGAATATTGGACAGATGGCAATGTAGCAGCATATGGCAAGTATAAGCAGATTGTAACACGTACCAATGAGGAAGGAGATCCAAAAAAAAAAGGATTAAGAAATAGTATCAGGATATTGTATAATAGGAAGAGAAGATATGCTTGGTCATGTGGTAAGAATGAAGAATGACAGGTGGACAATAAGAGTGCTTCACTGATACCCTGACAATATCAGTAGAAAGCGAAAAATTCTTTGAGCATATTTAAGGAGGACATAAACAAGAGTCACACAGGATGTTCAGACAATAGTGAGTGATCCATGTCAGAAATTTCACAGCCTCATTGAAGGGTTGGAGGGAGGAGAGGAAGTGACACTGTCTAGTGCATCCTGAAACAGAATAAAATATAATTGGAAAATGTTGTCAAAATAAATAAAAACACAATGAAAAAGAAAATATTAACTTAATTTTCTAAGTCAATATACGTCCCATATGGATCCTTATGAAAGGTTAAGTGGGCCTGGTAGTTTGATATCACTAATCTACATGGTTGGAGGGAACACCAGTTTGGAGAGATCACAGATTCATTTGAACATTTGAGTTAGTAATCTTACATATCATTACTGTACATTGGAGGCTACATTATGGAAAAAGGAAGCTGCAGAACATATCATTGAGAAACAGGGTATCTGTTGCTCATGGAAGTCTGTTATTAATTTTAAGCTTCTGGTAATGCTGATAAGCTTATAATGCTTCTAAGCTTAGGTCTATAACTCTTTTTTTTTTTTTTTTTACTTTTTGGAGGGCAATTGGGGTTAAGTAACTTGCCCAAGGTCACATGGCTAGGTTTTTGTTTGTGTGGGTTAAGTGTCTGAGGCCGGATCCGAACTCAGGTCCTTCTGACTCCAGGGCCAGCGCTCTACTCACTGCGCCACCTAGCTGCCCCAAGGTCTATATAACTCTTGAGGGAGGACGGGTTATTAAAGAATTCTGTTTCAAAAATGGCTCGCAGTCAGTACTTGTATTATGATTTGGTGATGCTATCCATGTGATAGAAAAGAGCTTTTTAAACTCTAGAAAGCTCTTCAATCAAACATATGGTTTTCATTTTGGAAACCTGAAGTTTAAATGGAAGCATTTCAATAATAATAGGCTTAAGACAATATTCAACTCAAGTATTTTTCTTCCTATGAATTCACTGTTCTTTCTTAAATAAGTATTTTAGCATCTTTTGTAATTAATCCTAGAAATGTTCACCTATTTGTTGTAGAGGATACACTGCTATTTGCTTTTGAAAGAGGGGAGATTGAACAGGATTGCTAAATCATAGGCTTGGCAAATAGTGAAAATTTATTTTTATAAACAAAATGTGAAGTAATATTGCCATTATGACTTTCCTGAATTTGGAATTGTTCCAATGATACATTTGAATCAATTTCTATGCATGTTTTGGAGACTGTTTTAAAGCAAAACAACTGACATGGTGATAATATTAAATGTATTCTGATCTTCACCGTTATGAAGGCCTATTTAACTTGATTTTGAAGACTATGCTTTGGAGCACAACTTCTAATTGACTCCGTTGCTCTGAACATGGTTCTACTGATACACTGGTATCTAAGAGTATGTCTCAATGTAGAAAGGTCTATCACTAGAAGGTTAATAACCACAGGGTGACATGGGAGATTGGGAACAGCCAAACCAAAAAGGTTTATTTTGAAACATTTTTTCATTGGTTTTAGAAAGTACCCCAAAAAGATGAAATAATGGATTTTTGGAGCATTGTAATACTTGCTAATTAAATGCTAATCTACAAGGCAAATAGCAAAAGCAAACAAACAAAAGAACAAAAACAAAAAAACACCCCCAAAACCAAAAAAAACAAAAACAAAACTGAAGAGTTGTCTAGCATGTAGAAGTTAACTGTAACCATGGACTTGCACCATCTCTATGGATGTTTTTCTTGTTTTTGCTCATACTCACCCTATTTATGTATATGTAGGGCAGATATTTAAAATGTGCTTAATGGCTCATTAGCTGCCTTTAAAGACCTCTAAAAGCTATGTGTTTAGTTTTGTTTCTTTTCATATGATTTTATATCACTTAATCAAGTTCTTATCAAGCTAGAGGCTGCTATGTGGTGCAGTGGAAAGAGCATTGAACCTGAAATTAGGCCTGAATTCAAATCTACGCTTAAACTCATTTAACTCAATGTCCATTAATAGCAACTAGGTGGTGCAGAGTATCAAGCCTTGGAGTCAGGAAGACCTGAGTTCAATTCTAGTCTCAGATACCCACTAGCTGTGTGACCCTGGGAAAGTCACTTAACACTGAATAGTTTTCTAATCTGTAAAATGAGTTGGAGAAGGAAATGGCAAAGCACCCCAGTATCTATGCCAAGAAAACCACCAAATAGGTTCATGAATAGTGAGTGGGACTTAATCAACAAAATAACAAAACAAAACAAAATTCTGTCAGTCTCAGTTTCCTCATTTTTTAAATGGAGGCCATAATAGCTACTACATTCCGGGGTTATTGTGAGAATAGAAAGAAATAATATTTGTAAACATCTTTGAAAACCCTAATTTTCTGTATAAATGGAACCTATTGTTATGTTTTAAATACTAACCATGCCCAACTCATTATTAGGTACTTTTGAAAGGCATGAAAAAAGTATACCGATACTTTCTCTCCCAGGGAGCCTAGAGTCTAGTTAGAGATACCAAACACACACACACACACACACACACACACACACACACACACACACACACAGACATGCAATAAAATCAATGTGTATGAAATCGTATAATGTTTCCTACAAATACAACCAAAACATGGTTACAGTTATAGTACCTATTTACTGGGAAGGAGGGCATGCAATAAACATTATCTAAGCACCTATGTACACTGCCTGAAACTTAATTTTTTTAAAATAATGGATTTATTTACTTAAAAACAGTAAAAATTAACTAAATTCATTCTATGTGAAATATTAAATCTCCATTCAAACTTTCCTGATCCTCCAGCTATAAAGGATCCTCTTTTTCATTGTATTTGATAGTCTGTGTATTTTTTTTTTAACAGTTTGAGGTTTGTTGGTGTTTGGGTTGTTTGTTGTTATTTTTTATTGTGATGTTTGAATTGAAGTTGGATTTTCTCCAGCACAGGGAGCTCCCAGAAAAATTTATTCTGCAACTTACGATCTTAGAAAATAACCTGAGGCATTGAGAGGGTTAAGCATCTTGTTCTGTATCATTCCAACACTGTATGGCAGTAAGAGAACCTGACTCTGAGATCAAATCTATCCCCTACAACATACTGCCTTTCATAGGAAAATGTAACCTGTATTCATATTCTAATCTGTCTTATATTTTCTGCACATTTCTCAACTGCTTCTACAAGATTGTAAGCTCATTGAAGGCAAGAAGTATGTTTTCTTTATTCTTTTGTTTTCCCTAGTCCTTAACACAACAAAGCACAACAGTACACTTAATCAGCTTTTAACAAATGTTTGTTGAAGAAATAAACAAATGGGGAGTTGATGGCCCAACACTGAGTGCTGTCATATGGTGAATTGCCTGGATTTTCTGGGTGGTGTAAGGCCCAAAGTTTTCATGAAATTTGAAGCAAGTAAAGAGAAGGGATTTCAAGTACATCATGTTCTGCTTTGCCACTTAACCTAATTGGAAAAGACATACCTTCTAGCTATTTGTGACTCCTACATATATATTTATGTCAGCTACTTTGGCTAGTGCCCACTCAACTTAATTTTGTGGCTAAGTACTTAATCAACAACTGTTAAACAAACTAATGGTGCTTTTCTCCTTACAATGAACCATGCATCCATAATTCCATGGATTATGTGCAATGAACAGTGATGTATACAATGGCTTTAAATTTTCCTAGAATGACCTTCTGCCTCCTAGGGCAGATAGCTTCCACTTGACTTTGTGTCTTGCTGTCTTTCCTTTTCCTTATATTTTTTGCCTTTTAGATTTTATTTCGTGCATTTAAAAACATTGTTCTGAGTAGGGATTTATAGGTTTCACCAGACTGCTTAGGAGATTAAGACATAAAAATAGTATTATGTGTCTATGTGACATCATATCCAGATACTATACTAGGCCTTAGAGACAGACATAAAAATGACCACAACAATCTCAAAGAGTTTATGTTCTAACCAAGAAATTTTCAGAAACTGTGTACTTAAGACAAATATTTTAGCAATCCATTGTGATTCTATCTCATGCCATGCAGTAAACCAAAGAAAGAATTTATTAAACCACCCCTTATGGGCATTACAAAGGTTGTGAGAAAATAGGGAGGAATGGGAATAAGCATTGATTAAGTGCTTGCTAGTTGCCAGGCATTGTGCCTTTAAGTGCTTTTCAAATATCTCATTCCATCCTCACAATAATTCTGGCAGACAGGTGTTCCCTATGCTGCAATTGAGGAAACAGAGACAGATAAAGGTTAAATGACTTGCACTAGGAAGTATTTATGGCTGAATTTGAACTGAGATCTTGTTTACTCCAGGCCTGGCACCTTGTCTCCACTATGCCACCTATATACAAAATCTACTTCTTTATGCCTTGAATTCATTTGACCATTAGGGTTAAATGGGTTTGATTCATTCAGATACAGTACATGCCTTTAAAAAAAATGGACTGACAATCAATTGACCAGGTAACCTGTCAATTTTGTGTATTTGGTTTTGTAGATAAAGTTTTCTTAACATTTTCTCACAGCTCAAAATAACAAATGTCTTAGAAGAATCTGGCTCCTTCATGTCATTATTTCTACTCTTACTTGTGAGTGCTTTGCCCAAGAGACTGTTAAATTTAGATTGCTGAAACCCCAGAAGATATCTTGGCATTGATAGGTTAAATTTATTTCTTAAGGACCATGTCTTAAGTCCAAATCACTTTGACTATCATTGATAGGTCAACAATAGGTTCCAACCCAAACCTTACTGGGTCATGTTCTGGCCTGATGGCTCAGAGTGAGTGTAAATAGCAATTGTTTCTGTTTTGGTCAGAAGCCCTGAGGATCTTGTAATGAGAATGGAAATTTGAAGATCTTCCCTGTCCCTTAATAGACTGAGGGGGGAGTTTGAATACCTCCCCTGCTTTGAAAGTAAACTCTGCCCCCTAATAGACTGAATGTAATCACATGGAGCCTGGGATGGAGGGAATTTGTTAAAGGGTGGAGCAGAGCTCACAGGAAACTGGTCATAGCTAGTGAGACACTGGGGGACAGAGGATGCTCAGGCAAGGTTTGTGATAGGTTTGTGATAGTCAGATAGGTTTGTGAGTAGATATTGACCTTGTATTGGTTAGTGGGAGGGTTGAAGGATGCTGTGGCTCTCAATGTTATTATGGTTTCTAAATATCTTTGGTGCTATGATGGAATCAGCTTACTTGTTTGGGGATTCAGTTTTCTGGTGTCTAAATAAATGCTTCAGTTCTATCCTCTATCTGGAGAGTTTGGTATATTTTGTGATCAAACATCATGTGATACTTATAATCATGGTCTTTATCATGATTGTGGGTGTTGTAAATGTTGCATTGGTGCTACACATCTTCCTTCCCAGATTGATTTTTTCTAACTAGATAAGAAAGACCATTCTTTGCCTCTTTTCTTACCTAGCCTTAATTACTGAATGAGCATTACCTAAGTCAAAATGATACCTGGAAAGATCTTAACTTAAAATGGCCAATATCTCCCACTGTATTCAGTTGTCTTGATCTATATCTTGTCACTGGACCCAGATGACTGTGGAGGAGAGAGTAAACCTAGTGATGTTGCATAGACCTACCTCACTTAAATCCAATTCACTTGCAAGTCATGGCTTTACCTTCCTGATGTAACGGTCCTTTTTGAGAATGAAGGATAGACAACAACAATATATCCTTACTGGAACATGCCTATGTTGATGTTTTAATATGTGGTCAGCAGATCTCTTTTAACAAATGGCAACTTTGGCAAATATTTGGTGGTTTAAAAAAACTGATAATGCCTCCTTCAAATCTATAAGAATGAGAGGGAGTCTGTGTCATTTTTTTAAACTACTGAAATTTTTAGGTGGTGTATAAATTCGGAGATGATAGAATTTGATTGAATTGAATTCACAGAATTCACCATGGCTTTAGCACCTAAGTTTAAGGATCCACTAGACCCATCCATTGATTTACACAAATATTTACATAGATGAGGTAACTAAACTCAGTGAGGGGGGGGAGTGAATCATCCAGAGTCACACAGAAGCAGAGTTGAGATCCAAATTCACATTCTCAGATTCCCAATTCAATGTTCTTCCAAAAATACCAGGCCACATTGTATAAAAGAGAAGAGTCAGGCTTTCAATGAGACCCTCACTTAAGGATGCATCTTTTCTCTTTAAAACAAAATTAAAAAAACTTACAGAACAGTACATTTTGGCACTCAGTTTAGAATGACTGAAGATTTGCTTCTGTACTAATGAGGCTGAAAAGAAAGCAATTAAAAATCAAAATGTCTGAAAAATGGCATTCATTAAGCCTGCATTATACTGCTATTAACTAAAGGACCTTATAATTTCATATTGTAGATGAACGATACTGTCAATTTGGAAAAGAAAGTGTCTGTATTTGCATAAAATTTTTTGTGTCATTTTTACTATGATCATGGATTCTTTCATTAGATTGTTTTGTAATTATAATTATGCATAACTTAGGGAAAAACCTGAATTTCCTATGAGGGGACTGGGCCTTAGGGAGAGACATAGTTGAAATTTTCAAGTCTTTGCTTCCTATTAGTCTGTGCATATAGTGTAAGGGCAGCATGTCATGGAAATAGGGAGGAAGAGGGTCCATGTTAGGGGTTTGGTAACAATAGCTCCTGGTGACAAAAAGGGATAGCAGCATCATGGCCTGCTTTCTGAAAGAGAGACTGAAAGGAGAGAGACAAAGAGAAATACAGAGAGAAAAAGAGAGACAGAGGCATAGAGGGAGACAGAGACAGAAAGAGAGACAGAGACTGAGAGAGACAGTGGTTGTGACTAAGAGTGATAGAGAGGTAGTGAGAATGAGTCAGAGGCAGAGAAAGACAGAAAGATATACAGAGAGACAAACAGAAACATAGAGTCAGAGAAAGACAGATGATCAGAGAGTCAGAGATAGAAACAAAGAGATACAGAGATCAACAAGAGTGAGAAAGTGAGGTAGGGAGGCAGAGAGAAGACCGGAGGGGTGAGAGAGAGAGAGAGAGAGAGAGAGAGAGAGAGAGAGAGAGAGAGAGAGAGAGAATTCCCTACTACAACTGAGATGATGGTATCAAACCTTTTCAGTAGAATTTTAAATGCTTTATGGGTGACTATTGTTTCAGCTCCATAAGAGTAATTTTCACACTAGTGGACCATGGAAGAGATTATTTTGTATACACTGTACACTAAATATTCAACATGTGTGCTGTGTTTATTTTCTCATTCCATTATTAATAGTTTAATGTCAATTATTTTTAAAAAATGCACGTTCATTTTTTGTTCTGCTAGCCTAGTGTGAATTGAGATTAGATGTTTCCAGAAATTCCCACTTGAATTGGGATAGGGGCCAGACTTAATTCGATATACTAATGACATTACAATGCTACTTTGAATTCAGTAATCCATGTGCATAAAAAGTTGAGTAGGTGGGGGCGACTAGGTGGCGCAATGAATAAGAGTGCTGGTGGCAGGATGACCAGGATCGGTCCTGGCTTCAGAAAATGAGCACCCACACATAAATAATGACTGGCCGTGGCGGGGGGGGGGGAGCCAAGATGGCAGAGTAAAAACAGTACTTCCACTTCCAGACCACACCACTTCAAAATTATGTAAAAGGGGGACTTTGAACAACCTCTGGAGCTCTAGCACCCACAGAACAACTCAGAGAAGCTAACCTTCTGCTAAGGAGAACCCAGCAGCCCTGCAGGGAGCGGCCAGTGCAGTGCTCTGAGAGCCTACAGTGCAGCACTCTTGGAGCTGAGCTCAGGACCACGTGAGTCAGAGATGTTAGCCCCAGGGTGGCCAGACCAGCAGCTGGCTAGAGGGACCCCAGAACATCACCTGCTGTGGCTTTTCCAGAATTATCAACACATATATGCCTAGGACAAAGTGAGAGGTTAGTGCCCTATGGACTTTGGGAACAGTATTTGGGAACTTGTCATCTTCTTCCCCTGGGGACAAGAAGCCTCTGAGGAGTGGCAGCACAGCTTCAGTTGCAGCTTCAGCTCCTGGCCTGTGATCTGTACGGGGATCTGGCAATCAGTCTGGGGGTTAATTGCTTTTGGTTTAACCTCCCTGGATCTGGATTGTGGTCTGGGTTGGAGGTCTTGGGGTGTGTGTCCAGCTTGCCAGAGTGTGTGGGGGCTTCAGAGAGGGCACCCAACTAATACCTCCAGAAGTTGAGAAGACCCCAATGTTTGGGACAGAAGCTCCCCTGTCTGGTGGCAGAGTCCTACTGTGGCAACAAGTCCAAAAGTCAAGTAAATAAGTGGCAATATGCCTAGGTAAAGGAAAAAAATAGAAAAATTCAACATTAGACTCCTATTTTGGGGGCAAAGAAGATCAAAGCATGGAACAGGAGGAGGACTGTGAGGTCAGAAATCCTGCAAAATAATCTCCAAATGAAAATACGAGTGGGTTACAGGCCATAGAGGAACTTAAGAAGGATTTTAAAAACCAAATAAGAGAAGTGGAGGAAAAATTGGGAAGAGAAATGAGAAGAATGCAGGAAAAGTATGAAATGAGAGTCAACAGCCTGCCTGAGGAAAATAACATCTTAAAAAAAATAGAATAATGACTGGCTGTGTAACCTTGAGCAACCCAATTGCTAAAAAAAAAAAACCCAAACCAAAACCAACAAACAAAAAAACAAATAAAAAAAAACCAAATAAACAAACAAAAAAACCCAAAAAAGTTGAGTAGGTTACATAATTATCTGCTTTAACGTGATTTAAACACTTGATTTAAACATCTTTTTTTATTATCTTATACCTTATTCAATATTTCCTAGAAATAGTGTGAAATTTTCAGCTTTCCTCAGTGTTTGGGACATGTGGGGATAATGGCTATATTTTCAGAATGTTGGAAGTTGCAGGGTGTTGTGGGACTAAGGGCAATCAGTAAATCAACATTTGTTAATTGTTTACTGTATTCCAGGCACACATGCTAAAGGCTAAGGATAAAGATAGGGGATAAAGATGCTGTATGACCTCAAGAAGCCCACATTTTAAGGAGGGAGACAACATTCAAAAGGTAGTACATACAAGATATATACATTGAAAGTATAAATTAGGGGGGGTGGAGCCAAAATGGCAGCGTAGAAGCACAAACCTGACTCCTTCAAAATTAGACTGGAGCAATTGTATGTTAATGACTTTATGAGAAATCAAGATACTATAACACAGATCCAAACAAATGAAAAAACAGAAAGCAATGTGAACTATCTCATTGGAAAAACCACTGACCTGGAAAATAGATTCAAGAGAGATAATTTAAAAATTATTGGACTACCTGAAAGCCATGAACAAAAAAAAGAGCCTAGACAATGTCTTAAGAAATTATCAAGCAAAATTGACCTGATATTCTAGAACCAGAGGGAAAAATAAAAATTGGAAGAATCCAACGATTGCCTTTTGAAAAAGATCCACAAAAGAAAACTCCTAGGTATATTATAGCCAAATTCCAGAGTTCCCAGGTCAAGGAGAAAATACAGCAAGCAGTCAGAAAGAAAAAATCTGAGTATTGTGAAAAAACCATCAGGATACCACAAGACCTAGCAGCTTCTACATTAAGGGGTCAATGGGCTTGGGATATGATATTCCAGGGGTGAAAGGAGCTAGGACTAAAACCAAGAATCACCTACCCAGAAAAACTGAGTAATAATACTATAAGGGAAAATATGGTCATTCAATGAAATAGAGGATTTTCAAGCATCCTTGATAAAAAACAAAACAAAAAACAGAGCTGAATAGAAAAATTGACTTTCAAATACAGGAAGCAAGAGAAGCATGCAAAGGTAAATAAGAAAAATAAATCATAAGGAACTTATTAAAGTTGAACTATTTACATTCCTATGTAGAAAAATGATAATTGTAACTCATAAGACCTTTCTCAGTATGAGGACAGTTGAAGAGAATACATATGTATACATAAATATGCATGTATAGGAGGGTGTATGTGTATGAACATTTGTGTACATGTATACATAGAGAGAGGGCACAGGATGAGATAAATATGAAGGGATTATATTTAAAAATAAAATTAAGAGTTGAGAGAGGAATTTATTGGGAGAAGTACAAAGGAAGAGATAGATTAGGGTAAATTAGCTCATATAAAAGAGCCAAGAGAAAACTATTACAATGGAGGGGAAGAGCAAGAAGGTGAAAGGGAATGGGACAACCTGATTCTCATTGAATTTGGCTTAAGGAGGGAATAACATAAACTCATTTGGCTATTTTACCCTACATGAAAATAGGGGAGTAGGGGATAAGATGGGGGGATGGCAGAAGGGAGAGCAGGTTGTGGGAGAGGGTAGTTAGAAGCAAATATTTTTGAAAAGTGATAGGGTCAAAGGAGAAAATAGAATAAATGAGGGGCGGGATAGGATGAAGGGAAATATAGTTATTCTTTCACAATATAACTCCTATGGAAATGATTTGGGTAACTACACATGTACAACCTATATTGAATTGCTTATCCTCCCAGTGGGGGTGGGTGAGGAGGGAAGACAGGAAAAAATCGGGAACTCAAAGTTTAAAAAAATGTTTTTAAATTGTTTTTAAATGCAGCTGGGGAATAAGATATACAGGCACTGGAGCATAGAAATCCATCTTGCCCTATTAGAAATTTAAGGGAGTGATGGAGGAGGATGTAAGAGAGAACAAGGGTATTCAGTAGGCTTGCTATTTTGGGGTGGGGATAAGGGAAAGATGGAGAGGAAAATTTGTGACTCAAAATCTTCTGGAAATGAATGTTGAAAACTAAAAATGTTGAAAACAAAAGTAAAAAACTAGAAAAAAAACAACCTAAAAATAAAAACTAAAAATAAAGACAGTAAAATTTAGGGAAGGGGACTATTTATCATATACATATATATATATATATATATACATACACATATGTATGTAATTTCCTTTGTGCATGTTTATTTTCAAATTGTCTCTGAGAACTGTCGTTTTTGCCTAGCACATAATAGGCACTTAATAATGTTCATTGATTGATTCACCAAAAGCAGAAACAAAAGAATTTGGTGATAAATTAGATTTAGGGAGGGGTAGTGAAATGAGGACTCAACTGATGATACTAAGGCTGTGAGTATAGATGACTAGGCTGATAGTGGTATCGTTGATAGTATTAGGAAAGTAAGGAAGAACACAGTGTTTCAGGGAGAACAAAAACAATCTCTGGTTTGGACATACTGATTTTGAGTTACCTATGAGACAAGAAATTGAGATGTCCAAGAGTCAGTTGGTGATGTGAAACTGGAGATCAGGAGAAAGACTAGAGCTGGATATATAAATCTGGAACTCATTTGAAGAAAGATCATAATTTTAAAAAACGGAGCTTATGAGATCAACAAGGGAAATAATATTAAGGAAGAATAGAAAATAAAAGACAGAGTCCTGGGGTCACCCATGGTAAATTTCTTGGTGAAGATCTGGCAAAGAATACTGAGAAGAAATGGTCAGAGAAGTAAGAGAAGAAGAAAAAGAGAACAATGTCATGAAAATCTCAAGTTTCTGGAGGAAAATGTGGAAGGACATATCAAAGAAATTCTAGCATTCAGGAAAATTAAGAGTACGATCTTAGACATCAGTGACAAGGTGAAAGGAAGATGGTAAGTCTTGTATGATAATTGCATTTTGTCTTGTGTCCTTGAAAGTTGTATGTGTCTGTAAATCAAATAAACTAAACATTGATTCCCTCTTTTCTATGGGGACAGAAAAACAAACATCCAAGGGGAAAGAAGTAATTATTCAGTGATTAGTCAAAGTGAAACAAGATGGCTAATTCTCCTATCATTCAGTTTTTGTCTTGTGTACTAAGGTTGTGTACATTTGTGTTTGGTAAGATGCTACCTCCTAAATCAGTTTAACTTTGTTTCCATTCTTCCAAGCCCTCTCAACCAGTGAAGACAGAATACCTAGCAATCAAGAAGATCAAACAATAATGATATTAAAATAATCAAGATTGTAAAATATTTCAATTTATTTCATTAAATATTTCCAAATTGCATTAAAAAATTAACACGCTTTGAAAAATTTTTAGTTCTATATTGCCTCCCTTTCTCCAACTAGTCCCTTACTCCTTGAAAAAACAAACAAAATTGTATTGATTATATATCTGAAGCCAAGAAAACATTTCCATATTGGCAATGTTGTAAAAGGAATAACATATACACACATACAGAGACAAACATGGACACAGGCACACACACACAGAAAATCCCATGAGAAAAATTTGAAAAAAGTATGTTTCAATCTGCACTTAGAGTTCATCAGTTCTCACTCTGGAGTTTGATAGCATTTTTTATCATGAGTTCTTTGAAATTTTCTTAGATCATTGTTTTGATCAGAGCAGCTAAGTCTTTCACAATTTTTTCTCCCTAAAATATTTCTGTTACTGTGTGTAGTGTTCTGGTTCTACTCATTTCACTCTGCATCACAGATGACTTCCCAGGTTTTTCTGGAAGCATCTTACTCATCATTTCTTTTTTAAAATGCTTTATTAATTTCTGGTTTATATCATTCATTTCTGCCAGATTTTGGGTTACAAATTTTCTTCCTGTTATTCCCCTACCCACCGCCCCAAAATAGTGGTCCCACAGGATATTCCCTCCTCCAATCTGCTCTCTCCCATATCTTCTACCATACCCCCTCCAACTTTCCAGTAGGGTATGCTGTATCTCTATACCCCAGTGCCTGTATATGTTATTTCCCAATTACATGTAAAATAGTATTAATAATAATATATCCATATCTATATCTATCATCTATATCTATATCTATCTATCTATAAACAATTGGTTTTAAAACTTTGAATTCCAGATTTATTCCTTTCCTCCCTTGTCACCCACCCTCACTGGGAAGATAAGGAATTCAGTATAGGTGGTACATGTGTAACTAATGCAAAACATTACCATAGCAGATATATTGTAAAAGACTGATATATTTCCCTCCCTCCTAACCCACCTCCCACTTGTTCTATTCTCTGAAGCCTCCACATGCTCTGGCGAGCTGGTGATGCACCTCAGGACTTTCACCCTAGACCAAAATCCACATCCAAGGAGGTTAAAACAAGAGTGATTACCCCTCAGACTTGTTGCTTTGTCCTCCTTCAGTCTTCAGGCCAGGACCTGATGCTGCCATATGGGGGTGCCTACACATCTGCAGTGCCTCAGTAGCTTCTCACCCCTGGGGCAAAGGCTGACTGCACTCCCAACTACTGGATCCCAAAGTCCACACTGCACTGACCTCTCATTTTGTCCTTGGCAACTATGTGTTGATAATTCTGGAAACTGCCATAACTGCTGGTGATCTGAAGTCCCTCCAGCAAGTGGTTAGTTAGGCCCTCCCTGGGGCTAAAACTTCCAGCTCATGTGGGACTTGGTTCAGCTCCCAGACACTGTGCTGGCCAATTCCTACTGGCCTGCCAGGCTCTCCTCATTAGGATGTTAGCTTCTCTGTGTCATTTTGTGGGTTCTGTAGCTCCAAAGTTTGTGTGTCATTTTACATGGATTGGGGGAGGTAGAAGCCAGTGCCCTATGAAAGTCCTCTACTTTGCCATCTTGACTCCACTTCTAAGATCACTAGCAGCTCTCCTGAGGACTGGTGCTGTGAATAATTTTAAGGGCTTAATTGCATAGTACAATGAACTATCTATTTATTCAGCAACAAACTAAAGCATAACATTCAAGGGCATAATATTCCCAACAACATAACTTATTACTAAGGTGCTCACATAGTATTAAAAAAAAGTCATTCAGTATATCTTATAGTCATCTAAGGCATGTCAGAAAATACAAACACCATACACCCCTAGGTTACAGTAAGTTACACATCTCATCAGTCAATGCAGAGTATTCAAAGTAAAGTCCTCTTTCATCTTGACTCAAATCCAGCTTCCAAACCCCATATTTCCTCCGCCACAGGCTTACTGCTCCCAACTCTTGGTTGATTTCACACATCGGCAACTTTCCACTCCTGTTCCATATTTAAGCCCATGTGACCACTCCATTCCAAGCTCTTCCCAATTTCTGTTTCTAGGAAAACAAAGTTTAACAGGGCTACAACAATATTTATACACATTATTAGCCCTATCATCTCAATTCACTTTCTGTCTGAGAAATCAACACAGAACAACAGAGAGAACTGTCTGAGAAAGTAACAGATCAACAGAGTGCCCACATCACAAACATTCTCTCTCTCAGTTCTGTCTGCTCTCGGCTCTGTTTGTCCTCTTTTCTGCTCCTTCCTCTTCCACCCTTTTTGAAAGCTCCTCCCACTGTGGGCTCCTATGTGATTACATTTAGCCTAATAGAGACAAGGGGAAATTTCAAATTCACTTAGGCCTATTAAGGGCAGGGAAGATCTTCAAACTTCCTTAGCCCTATTAAGGGCAATACAATGTATACTATTTCAAATCAAAGACTCACGATACAATCAAAGACAAGGCTCAAAGGCACTTGGTTAACTAAAATTCAATCCAGATAAACATCAAAAAATTCTATTTTTCTTGCCATTACAACCTAATAAATAAAGTGAAAAAAAAACTAGAAGAACATATCTGTATTCTCTTGGTTAATAGGAAGAATAAAGTGTTCTTTGAAAGAATTTAAGAAGGGCAGCTAGGTGATGTAGTGGATAGAACACCTGCCCTGGAGTAAGGAGGAGCTGATTTCAAATCTAGCCTCAGACCTTTATTAGTTATGTGACTCTGGGAAAGTCACTTAACTCTGAGTGTTTAAAAAAATTAGGAAGAACATCAGGGGCAGAGTCAAAATAGAGGGGTGGAGCCAAGATGGCAGAGCAAAAGGCAGGGAGTCTTCTGATCTTTCCCCCAAATCCTTACAAATATCACTAAAAAATTATTAAGCAAATTCTAGAGTAGCAGAACCCATAAAATTATGGAGTGAAACAAATTTCCAGTCCAAGATGACTTGGAATGTCATCATAAAATTTCTGTTGCACCAGGATGACAGAAGAGCCCATGTGATGCCAATGCAGACCTGTGCAGATTCAGGGCAACTGAATCACAGGCAGCTGAGGCTGTTTCAAGACCTCTCAGTCCACAGATGCCAAGACAACTGAGAAGTTCATCAGAAAAGGTCTGTCCCACCTGGTTGGACCACATTCCAACCAAAGCTGTGCCAGTACAGCTCTAGTCCCAGCAGGCCCTGGGAGTGACTATATCAGCCACAGAAGCCACTGCTTCCAGAGTTCTCAGTCCCCAGATCGTAAATGGGTTGAACAACTGGTCAGAAGGAGATAACAGGAGTCTTTCGCTAGCACTGAGGTAGGACCCTGCAACTTTGCTCATACTCAAATCTGGGTCCCAGTCCTATGTGGCAGTCTCAGGATCAGCACTAGCACACCAGAGCTTGCAACTGCAGTGGAGGGAGGACCCTCTTCACAGTTGCACGACAGAAAAGAGTGCTTGTGGTTGCTCAGACCAGAGAACAGGCCAGGAGACTAGTAAACACTTCTCTGTAGATCATACAACTTTGGAAGAATTGAAAGCTTAAAGGCCCCAGAAGTATCTTTGAAAACAGTTGAACAAAACCAATGAAGCTTGGGACAATATACCTTCACATTGGAAGCAGAGGGCTACTTTAACAAAAACTGAAAGTCAAATAAGAGGCTGTGATAACAAGCAAATAAGAGGAAAAGAAAAACCTCTAACTATAGAATGTTATTATTGTTACAAGGAAGATCAGAACATCCACTTAGAAGAAAACAACAGAACCAAAGCTCCTACATTCAAAACCTTCAAGAAAAATATGAATTGGTCTCAGGACATAGAGAGCTAAAAAAGGATTTTGAAAATCAAATAAAAGCAATGGAGGAAAAATTGGGAAGAGAAATGAGAGTGATGCATGAAAATCATGAAAAAAATGAGTCAACAGCTTGATGAAGGAGACATAAAAAATACTGAAGAAAATAAAACCTTGAAAAACAAAACAAACTAGGCCAAAGGGTAAAAGAGGTCCAAAAAGCCAATGAGTAGAAGAATGTTTTAAAAAGCAAAATTGGTCAAATGGAAAAGGAAATCCAAAAAGCTCATTGAACAAAATAATTCCTCAAATTTATGACCAAACAAGAGATAGAATACATTATAAAATCCAAAATGAATAATTTTGATTACATTAAATTGAAAAGATTTTTTTTTTGCTTTTTTGGAGGGCAATTGGGGTTAAGTAACTTGCCCAAGGTCACATGGCTAGGTTTTTGTTTGTGTGTGCATTAAGTGTCTAAGGTCGGATCCGAAATCACGTCCTTCTGACTCCAGAGCCGATGCTCTACTCACTGTGCCACCTAGCCGCCCCCAAATTGAAAAGATTTTGTACAAAGTTTTGGAGGGAAGCAAAAAGCTGGTAATCAGTTTCTTTCTTCAACTAGTTTCTCTGTTAAAGGACTCATTTCTAAAACATATAGAGAACAAAATCAAATTTATTAAGAATGCAAGTCATTCCACAATTGATAAGTGGTCAAAGGATATGAACAAGCAGTTTTCAGAGGAAGAAATTAAAGTGGTCTTCAGTCATCTGAAAAAATGATCTAAATCACTATTGATTAGAGAGATGCAGAGCAAAAAGACTCTGAGGTGCCACAATACAATTATCGGATTGACTAATATGACAAAACAGGAAAATGATAAATGTTGGAGAAGATGTGGGCAAGTTGGAGCACTAATTTATTTTTGTTGGACCCATGAGCTGATTCATCAATTCCAGAGAGCCAGTTGGAACTATGCCCAAAGGGCTATAAAAATGTGCATACCCTTTGACCCAGTAATACTGATTCTAAGGTTGTATACCAAAGAGATTATAAAAATGGGAAAAGGACACACATGTACAAAAATATTGTAGCAGCTATAGATCTTGGGAACTAGAAATTTAGGGGTTGCCTATCAATTGATGAATGGTTGAACAATTTGTAGTATATGAAAGTAATGGAATACTATTGTGCTATAAGAAATGATGTACAGACAGACTTCAGAAAAACCTGGAAAGATTTATATGAACTGATGCTAAGTGAAATGAGCAGAACCAGGAGAACACTGTAAACAGTTACAGCCACAGTGTGTGATGACTGATTTTGATAGACTTAGCCCTTCTCAGCAAGCAAGGTCCTAAAACAATTCCAAAGGACTTAAGATAGAAAACACCTTCCACATTCAGAGGAAGAACTAATGCAGAATGAAGCAGACCATTTTCTTTTTCTTTTTTTCTTTTTATGGTTTCTCCCATTCATTGTAATTATTCTATGCAGCATAACTAACATGAAAATATGTTTAATATAATTGTTTGTGTAGAGTCTATATCAGATTGCATGCCATCTTGAGAAGGGAGGGGTAGAAAAATTTAAAACTTATGAAAACGAAAGTTGAGAACTAAAAATAAAAAAAAATATTAACCCATATTTTAAAAAGAAATTAATTCGTTAAAAATTAGAAAGGAGCAAATGACATCATCAAAAATAAAGAAAAAATAAAACAGAACCAAAAGAATAAAAAAAAAATAGAAGACAGTATGAAATATATCATTGGAAAAATAAATGGCCTGGAAAATACATCCAGGAGAGATAACTCAAAACATTATTGGACTACTTGAAAACCATGATTAAAAAAATGAGAGAGCTTAGATTTCATTTTCCAAGACATTATCAAGAAAAACTTCCCTGGTATTCCTGAATCAGAGGGTAAAGTGGGAATTGATGGAATCCACCAATCCTCTCTCTAAAGAGATCCCAAAATGAAAACTCCCAGCCAAATTCCAGAATTCCCAGGTCAAGGAAAAAATATTACAAGTAGCCAGAAATAAACAATTCAAGTATAGTGAGACCACAGTCATGATAGCACAAGATTTAGCAACTTCTACAGTAAAGCATCAAAGGGCTTAGCATATGATATTCCAGAGGGCAAAGAAGCAAGTATTACAATGAAGAATCACCTACCCAGAAAAAAGTATAATCCTTCAGGGGGAAAAATGACATAGTGATAGAGGACTTTCAAGTATTCTTGATACAAAGAGGACTTTCAAGCATTCTTGATACAAAGACCAGAGCTCTCTCCATCTCCTCTTGCCACTTTCCTCTCTCACCTCTTGACTTCACCCCTTAAGAATCATCGCTTCTTTGGGGCGGCTAGGTGGCGCAGCGAGCAGAGCACTGGCCCTGGAGCCAGAAGGACCCGAACTCGGATCCAGCCCCAGACACCCAACACACAAACAAAAATCCAGCCGCGTGACCCCAGGCAAGTCGCCCAACCCCAACTGCCCTCCAAAAAAAAAAAAAAAAAAGAATCATCCTTTCCCATCAAATTCAACCTGTGCCCTCTATCCATGTATACCTGTGAACATATGCCATGTACCCTTTTTCAATTATTTTCATAATGAGAAAGGTTTCATCAAACACAGTTATTGTTTTTCCATGTAGGAATGTAAATAGTCCAACTTTGATAAGTTCCTTTTGATTTCTTTTCCTTGATTACCTTCTCAAGCATCTCTTGCTTCTTGCATCTGAATGTCAAATTTTCTATTCAACTCTGGTTTTTTCATCAAGAATGCTTGAAAGTTCTCTATTCCACTGAATGACCATATTTTTCCCTGAAAAAAGATACTCAGTTTTGCTGGGTAGGTGACCCTTGGCTTCAATCCCAGCTCTTTTGCCCTCTGAAATAACATATTCCATGCTCTTCAATCCCTCAGTGTAGAAGCTGCCAGGTCCTGGGCTATTCTGATTCTGTTTCCACAATACTGAAATTGTTTCTTCCTGGCTGCTTGTAGTATTTTCTCCTTGATATGGGAGTTCTGGAGCCTGACTATAATATTCCTAGGAGTTTTCTTTTTGGGACCTTTTTCAGGAGGTGATCTGTGGATTCTTTGAACCTCTATTTTGCCCTCTGGGTCTAAAACATCAGGGCAATTTTCCTTGAGAATTTATTTAAGGATGCTTTCTAGGTTCTTTCTTTGATTGTGGCTTTCAGGTAGTCCAATAATTTTTAAATTATCTCTCCTGGATCTATTTTCCAGGTCAATGGTTTTTCCCATGAGATATTTCACATTGACTTCTATTCTTTCATTTGTTTGGATCTGTTTAATAGTATCTTGATTTCTCATAAAGTCACTAGCTTCCATTTGCTCCAGTCTAACTCTGAAGGAATGAATCTCCTCAGTGAGCCTTTGAGATTCTTTTTCCATCTGGCAAATTCGACTTTTTAAGGCATTTTTCTCCTCATTGCCTTTCTGAGCCTCTTTTGCCATTTGAGTTAGTCTATTTTTTTTTTTAAAGCAATTGGGGTTAAGTAACTTGCTCAAGGTTACACGGCTAGTCACTATTTATGCGTGGGTGCTCATTTTCTGAGGCCGGATCTGATCTCGGGTCATCCCAACTCTGAGGCCAACGCTCTTACTCACTGCGCCACCTAGCCACCCCTTTCGGGCAAATGGGGTTAAGTAACTTGCCCAAGGTTACACGGCTAGGTTTTTGTTTGTATGGATTAAGTGTTGGAGGCCGGCTCCGAACTCAGGTCCTTCTGATTCCAGGGCCAGTGCTCTATTCACTGCGCCACCTAGCCGCCCCGAGTTAGTCTATTTTTTAAGGTGTTATTTTCCTCAGCCAGGCTGTTGACTGTCATTTCATACTTTTCTTGCATCTTTTTCATTTCTCTTCCCAAATTTCTCCCACTTCTCTTATCTGCTTCTTAAGGTCCTCTATGGCCTGTAGCCAGCTTGTATTTTCATTTGGGGCTTTTGGTGCAGGAGTTCTGACGTCACAGTCCTCCTCCATGCTTTGAGCCTCTTTGCCCCTAAAATAGGAGTCCAATGTTGAACTTTTCTGTTTATTTTGTTTCATTTGCCTAGGCATGTTGCCACTTAATTACTTGATTTTGGGACTTGTTGCCACAGTAGGACTCTGCCACCAGGCAGGGGAGCTTCCGCCCAAATGTGGGGTCTTCACAACTTCCGCCAGTTGGGTACCCACCCCAAACTTCCCCCCCAGACCACAATCCAGATCCAGGCAGTTTAAAGCAAGAGTGATTAACCCCCAGACTGATTGCTGCATCTCCCTACAGTTCGCAGAACAGGAGCTAGAGCCACTGCTGAAGCTGCAAAATGGCTTCTGTGCTGCTGTTTCTTCAGCAGCTTTTCGCCCCCAGGGGAGGAAGTCATGCGTTCCCCAAATACTGGTCCCAAAGTCCATAGGGCACTAACCTCTCACTTTGTCCTAGGCATATCTGTGCTGATAATTCTGGAATTGCCACAATTGCTGGTGTTCTGGGGTCCCTCCAGCCAGCTGAAGGCCCGGCCACCCTGGGGCTAAAACCTTGGACCTGCGCTCCCCTCTGTGCACTGCACTGTCAGTTCCCAGCACACTGTGCTGCCTGCTCTCAGAGTGCTGTGCTGGTGGCTCCCTGCAGGGCTGCTGGTCTGTCCTCAGCAGGAGGTTAGCTTCTCTTTGCCCTTCTGTGGGTGCTGTGGCTCTAGTGCCCAATTCTTTTTAAGGAATTATTTTCTTTAGTGAATTTTTGTATCTCTTTTTCTATTTAGATTTTTTCTTCTTTCAAAGGAGTTCATTTTTTTCCAGGGAATTTTTCAACTGCTAGGCAGTTTTGTTTTGTTTTGTTTTGTTTGGTCTCCTTGGCAGTTTTCTCCTGTGTGCATGAGTGTATGTGTATTTATTTTTTTAGTTTTCAACATTCATTTCCACAATGTTTTGAATTACAAATTTTCTCCCCATCTCTCCCCTATCCCCCACCCCAAGATAGAAAGCATATTGAATACTCCTTCCCCCAGTCTACCCTCTCTCTGTGTTTTAAAGGTATTATTTTCTTCAATATTTTTTGTTCATCTTTCACCAAACTGTTAATTCTCTTATCCTAAATGTCTTGTATCTTGTTCCTGTTTCCCAATTTTTTTCTCTACCGCTCTTTTTTTATTTTAATTCTTCCAGAAATTCTTACTAGGGTAGGTTCCAATTAGCATTTTTTTCTTTTAGGCTTTGCATGTGTATGTCTTTATATTGCTGTTTTTCTTACAGGTTTATGTCTTGATATTCTCTGCTACAAAGGTAGTTTTTGTCCCCCTGTGGTTAAGTTCTTTTTTCATTGTTTGCTCATTTTCTCAACCTACTTCTGCATTTTGAAATTTATGTTAAAGTTGGGCTATCATCACCTAGTGGTAGGGAAACACTGTCCAAAGCTTTAGGTGTGAGTGTGTGTGTGTGTGTGTGTGTGTGTGTGTGTGTGTGTGAGTTGGTATTTTCAGAACTTCTTCAGGGTTTCTGAAAGTTTTCGGTGCTTCCAAGGTGGTGTTATCCTTGGAGAAGTGTGGTCACTGCTCTCCTTTTCTGTGCTTTGGTCTTTACCCAGGATGGGCCCCTGTTCTTGCAGTAGCAAATACTAGTGCCCCTGTTGGTCATTCAGCTGTGACCAGAGTAGCTGCTCCCTTGTGACCAATCACAAACACTCATCTCTACCCTGGAATTGTGACTTAGAACTGCTTACAGGCAATTGAATTGTCAATCAACTCCAGCTCTCTCCACTGCCAGCAAACAATCTCTTGTAATCTCTTTCTGACTAATTGTCCACCCCCTTACCTTCTAGGGTCTGAAAGCTCCTGACTTTGCTGTTGCTACTGCTGCAGCTACCTCCATAATAAGTTTTAAAAGAAAATTGAAGTACAAATATGTAGGGATAGTGATAGCAACTGAACATGAAATATCAGTGGGATTAGGAATTCCTGGCTAAGGAAATTCCTTCTTAAGATCATAGGCTGACAACTTCTCATTAGTTTATTAGTCTTAAAGATTTTCCTAGATCTGAGAAGTGATAATACAACAGAAGGTAAATGAAGATCAATGCAAAAGGGTGATACAACATTATAAGGATAATTTCAAGAATAATGAAACACAGAATAAACTGAAGCTAGTGATGAATGCTAGACAAAATGAACTGGATTTTAGCTATGTTAGGGGCAATAAAAATATTAAAGAAGAAATCACTGTTCAGAGTAGCTGGGGAAATGACAATATATAGCAGTAAGAATGCTGAACTACTCAAATCTTACTTTGCTTCTCTTTTCCTTTCCAAGGAGAATGATCATTTCACAGAGAAATAAAGACTAACAGAAAGTAGAAAATCTATTATAAATAAGATTAGTCCAATAGCATCTAGGGGACCTCAATGAATTCAAGGCACCAGACCCAGGTGAACTATACCCCAGGGCATTAAAAAAACCCGTCAAATATAATTGCTAACTTGCTAACTCATTGTCAGTTGCCTTTGAAAAACATGGGGGAGCATAACAGCTGCTGTAGGACTCAGAAAGAACAGAGGTTACTCTGAGTTTCACATAAGGGAAAAGAATAGACTGCAAACTATAGATCAGTTAGATTGACTTCAATTTCTGGTTAAATTCTACTATACAGTATTAAAGGGAGGTTTTTTGAACATTTTGAAAATGATTCAAGAACAGGTCATGCTGTATTGACCTTATTTCCTTTTTAGATAAGGTAACTAGGCTGGTCACTTGGGGGAAAATGCTGTAGGCAAATAGATGAGTTTCAACAAAGCATTGATGAAGTCTTCTATCTCTGTTTATTTGTTTATATGCTTGCTTATTTTACAAAATTTCATGCTATCATTACAGACTAAATAAGGAAGTATGAGCTATGGTAATACAACTTGGTAGATTTGGAACTTGTTCAATGAAGAATACAGAAAATACTCATTTTTTGAGTTGATTTCAACTTTTTAAACATTATTTTTTGTTTGAATTCACATGACAAAAGAGAACAAGATGGTCATGACCTGAACTATCTCTCACATGGACCTTTGGGGATCATCTGAAAACTGATGAAGAAAAACATCATAGATTAGAAACACTCTCAGGCCTGTTTCTTAGAGTTATGGAAAAGGGAAATAAGTAGGAGAAGAAGTTCTTCCTCTCACACTGATTAAATTCATAGTGCTCATGCTGGGAAGCAGTAGGTAAGAGTGTTGAAAAAGCAACAGACAATGGTGAAAAAGAAAGAGAGGCCAAAAAGGAGCCACAGAAAGAGCAAACTTTTTTAGACTTACCAATTTAAAATAAAAAATATTTAGTGTTTAACTTTTCCCCAGTAACATGTAGAAACAGTTTTTAACATTCATTTTACAAACTCTGAGTTCCCAGTTTTCTTCCTTCCTCCCTCCCCACCCATCCTCATTGAGAAGGCAAACACTTTGATATAGGTTATACATGTGTAGTCATGTGAAAGTTCCATAATAGTCATGTTGTGAAAGACTAAGTATATTTTCTTCCATCCTGTCCCACCCACCATTTATTCTATTTTCTCCTTTCACCCTCCCTCCTCAAAAATATTTGCTTCTGATTAATTCCCCCCCCCCCATCTGCCCTCCTTTCTATCACTCCACCTCTCTTATCCCCTTCCCCCCTACTTTCCTGTGGGTTAGAGAAATTTCTATATCTAAATAAGTGTTTATATTATTCTCTCCTTAAGCCAGTTCCAATGAGAGTAAGGTTCATTCATTCTCTCTTACCTTCCCCCTTTTCCCCTCCATTGTAAAAGTTTGTCTTGACTCTTGAAATAATTTAGCCCATTCTATGTCTCCCTTTCTCCTTCTCCCAGTATATTCCTCTTTCACCCTTTAATTTTATTTTTAGATATCATCCCTTCATATTCAACTCACCCTGTGCCCCTACACACACACACACACACACACACACACACACACACACACACACACACACACACACACACACATTCCCTCCAACTATCCCAATAATGAGAAAGGTCTCATGAGTTGCATGTAAGACTGTAAAGAGTTCAGCTTTAATAAATCCCTTATGGCTTCTCTTTCCTGTTTACTTTTCTATGCCTCTCTTGAGTCTTATATTTGAAAGTAAATTTTTCTAATTAGCTCTAGTTTTTCTCACTAGTGCATTAAATTCCCCTACCTCATTGAAAATCATGTTTTCCCCTCATGGATACTTACACTCAGTTTTGCTGGGTAGTTGATTCCTGGTTGTAACCCAAGTCCCTTAAGCCTTATGGAACATCACATTCCATGCCCTTCAATCTCTTAATGTAGAAGCTGCTAAATCTTGGGTTGTCCTGATTGTGCTTCCATAATATTTGAATGGTTTCTTTTTTTCCTGCTTGCAATATTTTTTTCCTTGACCTGTGAATTCTGGAATTTGTCTACAATATTCCTATCAGTTTTCCTTCTGAGATCTCCTTCAGGAGATGATTGGTAGATTCTTTCTATCTCCCCCTCAGGCTCTAGAATACCAGGACAAGTTTTTCTTGATAATTTCTTAAAAGATTATGTCTAGACTCTTTTTTTTTTTATCATGGCCTTCAGGTAGTGCAATAATTTTTCAATTATCTCTCCTGGACCTATTTTTCAGGTCAGTTGTTTTTCCAATGAAATATTTTCCACCATCTTCTATTTTTCATTCCTTTTTTAAAAATAAATTCTTGATTTCTCCTAGAGTCATTAACTTTCTTCCATTCTAATTTTTAAGGAATTATTTTCTTCAGTGAGTTTTTGAATCTCCTTTCCATTTGGTCAATTCTGCTTTTTAAGACATTCTTTACCTTATTGGTTTTTGCTTTTGGCCTTTTTCTAGTCTGTTTTTAAGGTGTTATTTTATCAGTATATTTTTAGGTCTCAATTACCAAGCTGTTACTTGCTTTTCATGATTTTATTACATCACTTTCATTTTTCTTCCCAAATTTTCCTCTTCTTCTCTTTCTTGATTGTTAGAAACCTTTTTGGGATCTTCCATGGTTTGAAAACAATGCTTATTTTTCTTGGAGGCTTTGGATGTAGGAGTTTTGACTTTGTTGTCTGCTTCTGAGTGTTTTGATATTCCTTGTCACCAAAATAAATTTCTATAGTCCTGTTGTTTCCTCATTTTCCCAACCTATTATTTTCCTTTTTAAGGCAGGGTTAAGCTTCTTGATTAAGATAGGGTTATGGTTCCCGTGTTCAGGGCATACTGTCCTAAGCTTCAGGGGTTTTGTGTAGCTGTTTTCAGAGATACTTCTAGGAATCTGTAAGTTTTCAGTTCTTCCAAGGTGTTATGATCTAAGGAGAGGTTTTTACTCCTCTCCTGGCCTGTCTTCTGGTCTGTGAATAAAAAATATACAGAAGTGTAAGACAATCCAAAGACAAAAGACTATAGAAAACATGATCTCTCTACAAGCACAACATGTTGATCTTGAAAAAAGATGCAAAGATAGAACATAAGTATTCTAGGTTGAACAGAAAAAAAAAATGTCAAAAAACCTGAATGTTATAATACAACAAACAATACAAGAAAACTGCCCTGAACTTCTCAACACAGAAAGTAGTACTAATAAAAAATTCTTAGACTGCCTCTGGAAAAAAAGAATCATTGCAAACTCCAAAACAGTGGATACATTTAATAAATCCATGGACAAAGAAGAAATTCTTCAAGCAAACAATGACAAAAAAGCCCTTTCAAATATAACAGGAAGAAAATTCAAATTATACACAACTATTATGCATCGAGCAGAAACAGTAGGAAGGAATATAATGATGTGCTCCAAAAAGCAAAGCAATTCAAGATGCAATCCAAGATGACATATTCTATAAACCTGAAAGAAACAACATTAATAAAAAGATGAATTTTCAATAAAAATGAAGGATCTGGAATATTGGCACAAAGAAGATTATAACTTAAGAAATTGTCTGCTTTACAAATACCCCAGGGGACAGAAATACAAGAGAGATGAACAAATATAGTCATTAAGTAAGGCACAAGTAAGGAAATAAAGAACTCCAGGGGGGAAAACAGAACAAAAAAGCTAAAAAGACATCTATGGCATAGTCTATAACCACCATTATCACAGCAACAACAAAACATACTAACAGAGGGACCATTTAGATATTTCTCCCTAAAAGTACACAAGGAGACAAAGGTGAAAGTGATGATTTAGGAACTGGCCCAAAACACCATGGACTAAACCTCACAATATCCTTCTTAAAAGTAAATTAACATTGGTCATTGTATTAAAGAACAGAATGGAAGAGCAAAAGATAGGGGGTATGAGAAGAAGAAGATGAAGGGAAATATGTGAGGCAGTATAATCAGTTCCATGGTTACAATGGAGAGAAAATAATTTTGGTAAACTCTTAGAGAAAAAAGAGGGCTTACAAGTATGCAAAACTGTCCATTTTATCTTCTGTGATCATTGCTATTTCCTCCCTTCCAATATATTTCCTTCTCTTAGTTCTCTGGCTAAGTACTATTGAAACACAGAGAGATTCCACACTTCAGGTCAAGCCAGATAAAGCTTCTACCTTTTGATTTTCTGTAGCACAGGATTTAGGAGAGGTAGATTTGTGTGAGAGGTAGAAAAAGAGTGCTGAATGAGCACATTAGGGGTCAAAGATTAACTTTCTTAGATATTAGTTCATTGGGTTTTTACCTTGTTAGGATTCTTAGTGTTAGTACTATGCAACAACAGAAATTGTTTTATCTCTCTCATCACATGACCATTATAACGTATGTCTAAACCAAATATTTTGTCCTATTCAGAGACAAGCATTCACGTAATGCTCACTACCCTACTTCTCTCATCTGTGTATGCACTTTCTTTGCCCCCCACCTCACTTTGTGCAATAAGTTATATGTTCTTCTTCATTTCTTCTTAATATATTCTTGATGTGTAACATTTTCTATTTCTTTTGTTTTCTTTCTTAAGGCCATAAGAACAGGGCAAAAATATCTCAGCCTCTCTCTTTGTCATATTTATCTCCTTTGATAAAATTAGGGTTCTGAAAGGGTACCTGCCTCTTCTCCCTCTATTAATTTACAAACCATCTTCATTATCCTTTTCCAGTTATTTAAATAAATTTATTTTTCTAGGTATTTTATGTCTCCTGTGTTTACATTTCAAAGATTCTCTCACTTTTGATCTTTCTATCCAATACTCTTGAAAGATCCATTGAAATTCCGTTGATGTTACATATTCTTCTGTATTATTATTCTCAAGTCATTCTTGCTTCAGGGGCTGCTAGGCGTCACAGTGAATAAAACACCGGCCCTAGAATCAGGAGGACCTGAGTTAAAATCTGGCCTCAGACACTTAACACTTACTAGCCATGTGACCTTGGGCAAGTCACAACCCCAATTACCCCTCCAAAAATATTTAAAGGTATTCTTTCCTCTATATCTTCATGTTTTGCCTTTTCAAATGTGTAAAGGGAAATCTGAAGATCTTCCCTACCCTTTAAAAGACCTAAGGGAATTTGAAGATCTTCCTTGTCCCCTAATAGGCCAAATGTAATCACATGGAGCCTATGGTGGGAGAAGCTTTCTGAATTCGTGGAGCAGAGGTTGAGAGGAAGCTGAGCATCAGAGCAGTTAGAGCAGGAAGGAGGAAAGGATGCAGATAAGAAGACAGGTAGGTCTGGTGTGATTCCCTAGTGCTGTGAATATTGCATGGGTGCTACAAAATGTCATATTTCAAGCTTTTTTTGTAATAGTTGCCAAATGTTTTGTGATCTCTCACTCCTCTCCCTCTGTCCACTTAGGGAATTATACCCTTCGCTTGGGTGCTCTGCCAAAGGAATATAATTTTTGATTGCTGAAACATTGCAAGATATATTCGGGTTAACAAGACACATTTCTTTCTTAAGAATCATACATTTAAACCAAATCACTGTGCCTCTCATTGATTGGTCAACAACAGGTCCCAGTCCAAGCCTCACTTGATCATTGGGCCTGATGGCTCAGAGTGAAGACTTTCTTTGTCTCATTTCTTACCTTGCCTTAATCACTGAATGGGCATTGCCTCCATCAAACTGAGAGCTGGGGAACCTTAGCTTTAAAAGGGCAAGGTCTCCAACTGCATCCAGGGCCACCTCCTGTTGTCCTGATTTATATCTTACCACTGGACCCAGATGGCTCTGGAAGAGAGAGTGAGGCTGATGACTTTGCACTCTAATCTAATTAATTTGCAGGTCATAATATCACCTTCCTCATGTCATAGTCCTCCTTGAGAATGAAGGACAAATGACAACAATGTTATCCTAACTATGGTTCCTTGATGTTTGAACTCTTATGACTAATTGCAATATTTTTTCTTTAGATTATAAGATATGAATTTGACTATGACATTACTGGGAACTATGACATTTGAGGCTTTATTTCAGGAGCTGAATGTTGGATTCTTTCTGTTTCTACTTTGTTTTCTGATTTTAACAGACCTGGATAATTTTCCTTTCTGATTTCTTTATTCATGTTGTCCAGGTTTCTTGTTTGGTGATGGATTCAAGGTGTCTGATTATTCTTGTTGTATCTGTTTGCTCTCCCACATCCTTCTCCCCCCACCCTATCAATTTCTTTTTAATAGGTGAGATCTAATATTTTACAATATTGAAAAATATTTTTGTTTTGTTTTAATGTTCAAGTCTCCTCCCCCCCCAAAATCATTAAGTTCTAATTTCTCCATTCTAATTTCATGAAGTTTGATAATTGAATAAGTTTTTTTTTTCTTTCTGGTTTAAACTATATATCTTACTTACATTTTTCTTCCCTTCAGAGCTCTAAATACATTTTTATCTATTGACAAAGTCAAGCAAATATCAACCAGAAAAAAATTACTTAAACAATAATCACAACAATAGAAATGGAAAAAAAAACAAAAGAAAACTGATTAAAATTTTAAATTTGTACCCAAAGAAGAGATATAATAGATATCCCCTTCTTTAATAGATTTAGACAATTGTAATTATGAAACACTGTGTATAATGATAGATTTTTAAAAATTTATTTTTTTCAAATGCTTTATTATCTTCTGATTTACATCATTCATTTCCGTCAGATTTTGAGTTACAATTTTTCCCCCATTTTTCCCTACCCATGACTCCAGAACAGCAGACCCACAGGATATCCTCTCATCCAATCTGCTCTCTCCCATCTCTTCTCCCATACCCCCTTCAACATTTCCAGTAGGGCAAGGTGAATCCCCATGCCCCAATGCCTGCACATCTTATCTCCCAACTATAAGCAAAATAATATTAGTCATAGTATTTATATATATATATATATATATATACTTATTTATTTATTTTTGAGGGCAATTTGAGGGGGTAACTTGCCCAAGGTCACACAGCTAGGTTTTTGTTTGTGTATGCATGAAGTGTCTGAGGCCGGATCCGAACTCAGGTCCTTCTGACTCCAGGGCCAACACTCTACTCACTGCGCCACCTAGCCACCCCCATATGTATATATTTTTAAAACATTTGATTTTAAAACTTCAAATTCCAGACCCATTCCCCTCCTCCCCAGCCACCCACTCCCACTGGGAAGATAAGCAACTCAGTGTATGCTGTACATGAATAGCTATGCAGAACATTACCATAGTAGATATATTGTAAAAGACTGACTACATTTCCCTCCCTCCTATCTCACCTCCCACGTGGTCCACTCCCCACTTTGATTCTATACCCTTTGAAAAGTGGGTGCTTCCAACTACCCTTCCCTCCTTCCCTTTCATCATCCTCCAACATTCCCCTCCCCTCCACTCTCCTGTAAGATGAGATATCCCATTATTATGTATGTCATTCTCTCCCTGAGCCAAATTCAATGAAAATAAGGTTTTGCCTTTTTGCCTTCCTATTCTTCCCCTCCCCTACAACCACTTTCCCTTGCCTCTTCTACATGAGATAGTTTACCCCACCCTGTCTCTCCCCATCTCCTCTCGCTATATTCCTCTCTCACCTCTCAATGTCACACCATAAGTATCATCCATTCCCATTAAATTTGACCTGTGACCTCTATCTATGCAAACCTGTAAACATATATACACACATTCACATATGTATTCATATTCCCATAAATCCTTCTTTAACTATTTTCATACTGAGAAAGTTTTCATCAGTTACATTTACAATTATTGTAGGAATGTAAATTAGATAAGTTCCTTATGATTTTTTTCCCTATTTACTTTCTCAAGCATCTCTTGCTTCTTGTGTCTGAATGTCATATTTTCTATTCAACTCTGGTATTTTCCTCAAGAATGCTTGAAAGTCCTCTATTCCACTGAATGACCATATTTTTTTCCCTGAAACAAGATACTCAGTTTTGCTGGGTAGGCGATTCTTGGTTTTAATCCCAGCTCCTTTGCCCTGTGGAATATCATATTCCATGCCCTTTGATCCCTCAGTGTAGAAGCTGCCAAATCCTGAGGTATTCTGATTGTGTTTCCACAATACTGCAATTGTTTCTTCCTGGATGCTTGTAGTATTTTCTCCTTGATCTGGGAATTCTGGAATGTGGCTACAATATTCCTAGGAGTTTTCTTTTTGGGATCTTTTTTAGGAGGTGATTTGGGAATTCTTTTAACCTCTATTTTGCCCTCTGATTGTAAAACATCAGGGCAATTTTCCTTGAGAATTTCTTGAAGGATGGTTTCTAGGTTCTTTCTTTGATCATGGTTTTCAGATAGTCCAACAATTTTTAAATTGTCTCTCCTGGATCTATTTTCCAGGTCAGTGGTTTTTCCCATGAGACATTTCACATTGCCTTCTACTCTTTCATTTGTTTGGATCTGCTTAACAGCATCTTGATTTCTCATAAAGTCACTAGCTTCCATTTGCTCCAGTCTAATTCTTAAGGAAAGATTCTCCTCAGTGAGCTTTTGAGATTCTTTTTCCATCTGGAAAATTCAGCTTTTTAAGACATTCTTCTCCTTGTTGACTTTCTGAGCCTCTTTCGCCATTTGGGTTAGTCTATTTTTTAAGGTGTTATTTTCCTCAGTCAGGCTGTTGACTCTCCTTTCATACTTTTCTTGCATCTTTCTCATTTCTCTTCCCAATTTTCCCCCCACTTCCCTTATCTGCTTCTTAAGATCCTCTATGGCCTGTAACCAGCTTGTATTTTCATTTGGGGCTTTTGATGCAGGATTTCTGACCTCAATCCTCCCACTGTTCCATGCTTTGATCCTCTTTGCCCCCCAAATAAGAGTCTAATGTTGAATTTTTATTTTTGTTTCCTTTGCCTAGGCATGTTGCCACTCAATTATTTGACTTTTGGGCTTGTTGCTACAATAGGACTCTGCCAGCAGACAGGGGAACTTCATCCCAAATGCTTGGGTTTTCTCAGCTGCTGGAGGTGTTAGATGGGTGCCCTCTCTGAAGCCTCCACACAAGCTGGCAAGCTGGTCACACACCCCAAGACCTCCACCCCATATCACAATCCAGATCCAAGAGGGTTAAAGCAAGAATGATTACCTCCAAGACTGATCATCACCAGGTCCCGCTACAGTCTGCAGGCCAGGAACTGAAGCTTCTGAATGTGTCTATGGCTGCGCTAAAGCATCTCAGCAGCTTCTCGCCAACAGGGAAAGAGGCTGAAATGATCTCCCCACTAATGAGTCCCAAAGTCCATCCTACACTAACCTCTCACTTTGTCCATGGCATCTATGTGTTTGTAATTCTGGAATGCCACAGCTGCTGGTGTTCTGGAGTACCTCCAGTGTGGTGCTGGTCCTGCCTCCCTGAGGCTAAAACCTCTGACTCACTGAGGCCTGGGCTTAGCTCCCAGGCCACTGTACTGGCTACTCCCTCCAGGCTGCTGGGTTGTCCTCAGTAGGCAGTTAGCTTCTCTGTGTCATTTTGTGGGTTCTGGAGCTCCAGAGCTTGTTCAGAGTACCCTTTTACATGAATTTAGAAGTGGAGTGACCCGAAGCTGCATGGAAGTGCTGTTTCTACTCCGCCATCATGACTCTGCACCCCAATGATAGATTTTTTTTATGTTAGTTTTGCTGAATTGTTTTTTTCCTTCTTTTTTGTTATTAAGGGATGGCACTCTGAGAATGGATGGAGGAGAAGTTACATTGGGAAATATAGATGATATAACAAAAATGTCAATAAAATTAGTTTAACAAATCTGCATTTATGGAATTTCTGGTGTCTTTTCTTTTCTCCTTTGCAAAATGGAGATGGCAATACTTTCATCACCTCCTCTTTATGGTTGCTCCAATGAAGGTGCCATAGAAATAGTAGTTATTATTACTGACAGTAATTTTTGTATTTTTGTATTATGTATTATGTATTTGCTTTTTGTATTATGACAGATACAAAAGAAATTAAAGATAGGAGTCCCTGCCATTTCCTCCATCTTGTAGTAAGAAGTTACTGTGTGCTTCATCCTTCACTGGAGAAATATGCTATGTAATTAGACACAATATCACTATTAATGGGCATTGAAAACCTATACAGGTATTTTAAAAATAATGTAAGAAAAACTTCTCAATTTAAAGTCCTTCTTCAAATCTGGTTGCATAAGAGGATATGTGTTTTCAAAAAAATGTAAAGTGGGAAAATGTATTATGACAGAAGATAGTATGTTATACCACTTTGTAATGGGGATTTCAATCACACATATTAAAGACAGGATAAACTCTTTGTTTACTAATTAAAACAACTATGCCCTTTTTCTTCATTTCCCTTTCATCTTCAACCTTAACTGAAAAAAGATTATAGTGTCTCAACTGGTTTAGAATTTGAACTTTTGGCTGGCTTAATATATTTTCAAAACTGTCAAATCATTAGCAGAATCTTAATTTTTGTTCTATTCACTGTTACATGTGACCCTGCTCAGATTTTCTTTGCTTAGTTTAATACTCAGTTCTTAGCATCAGCTAGATGGCTCAGTGGATAGAGTGTTGCCAGCTTGAATCAGAAGGGCCTAAGTTCAAATCCATCCTTAGAAAACTTACTAGCCATGTGACCCTGGGCAAGCCACTTGACCTTTGTGTGCTTTAATCTATTGGAGAAGGAAATGGCAAACTTCTCCAGTATCTTTATGAAGAAAACCCCCTACAAGTACAGGGTCATGAAGAGTTGGACATGTCTCAAAAAACAAAGCAATCATTATTTATCAAATATTTCTGATAGGGAATGTGTTTTGGTTGGAGGAAGAGACATTGCCTGATTTCTACATAATCTACCATTCATATGGTCAAAAAAACCTCATCAGTTTTTATTTATTTTTTTAATAAAACAACTAGCCATATCACCACCCACAAATAGGAGATCTCCAAATTCTGGTGGCAAATAGGAATAAATCATGTGTTACTGTACCCTGGAGGAAAGGCTGAGAATTTTGTTCAGCAACTGAAACTTATAATTGGAATGGGTTAAAAATGTAGAACAGAAACTGATGATAAAGTGGAGACAACCCATTTTGTAAAACATGACCTTAGTCTATAAATAATTCATTAGAAATTTATATCCAAAGCATTAGAAGCTGACCCCAAACATCTTATTAAGAGAAACATAATACTACAACATAATGCCAAAGTGAAAATTAGGGGGAAAAATGTTACACACTGTGGAAAAAGTTCTGATGTGGCAAAGCTAGTGAACACTTTATAGATTTAAAATGGGAAAAAAAGAACTTGAATTAAACAGCTACTTAATACAGATGCTCTGTTTCTAAGTTGTAGTTTTAAGATATTTCATTACGGGTTAAATATTGAAATATCACTTTCTCACAAACAACTATCAGTACCTTTTGTCTCAAGATGATTCAGTTCAACAAATTAAACAAAATTTAGCTACTACCATGAGCAAGGTCTTATGCTAGCTATTAAAGATACAAAGATAGAAATAGAATAGCTCCTGTTCTTAAACAATTTATACTCTTTTTTAAGAAAAGGGAATCATCAGAAGCAATAGCAATTAATTAACAAGCATTTATTAGGTCCCTGCAATGTGCCAATCACTGTACTAAGTGTTAAGAATAAAAAGACAGAAAGTGAAATGAAGGAGCTTATATTCCATTTATGGAGAGAATTAATATCTACCTGCCTATGTTCTGTGTTTTCTAAGATGCATGTATTTTCTCATATAGTATTTTAATAATGCAGTTTACACACACACACACACACACACACACACATACGCATGCGTTTGTATGTTGGTATGCATATATTTGTCTGTTTATGTATGTCTATAAGCTAAATTAGTCATTAGATGTTTTACCACATAGAAATTTTCTGCAGGTGGATTATATAAAACACTTAGCCAAAGATATAATCATGAAACATGTATAGCATGTTTCCTATTCCCTTGTAGTATTCATCTCCAACTTCTGGACACATTCTAGCTTTTAAATATTCTTTCTAAAAATTAGACACCTTGAGATGAGAGCTATATTCTAGTTGCAGTCTTTATATTAGAGTATTTATCCTCCTCCTCCCCCTAAATTGTATCTCTGTCTGTAACCCTTTCCCCAGAAAGGGGAAAGGAAAGGGTACATACATTAATCAAATGTCTACTATGTTCTAGGTACTACAGTAAGTATAAATAGTGTCTCACTTAATCATCACCACAGCCCTGCTAAGTAGGTGCTATTAATATCCTCACTTTAGAGTTGAGTCTGCCAGAAGTTGTGTGTGTATAAGGTCGCATAGCTAGGAAATGTCTGATGCTAGATTTATACTCGTCTACTCGACTTTGGGACCAGTGCTCTAAAAACTGTGCTACCTAGCTGCCAGAAGTAGGAAACCATTTAGATCCTCGTGAACAGAAAGCTTCCCTTCCTTATACCACTTAAGATGCTTCAATTTGCAAGCTGCCATAAATTGCAAACTGGTCAATTTATTCTGGGCATAGGAAACAAAGACCAACTTTGGTAATCCTCTTACTTCTTTGGCCTGAAAACCATCATGATTTATGTTCCCTGATTATATTATGATTAAATAATTATAGGAGATATTGCTATTATTATTGTTATTTTTTGTCCTTCATACTTGAAGAGGACCAAAACGACTTTAAGATGTGGAGGTCGATGCACAGTATATCCAAATGTGGCTGATCAGACCAATACAAGCTCAGAAGACTCTACCACAAGTTGGGCACAAGTAGTACATATGAACTTTTGGTACAGAGATGTCTCTAAATTTATGCATTTCACATTTCTTTTGAGATACTACAATTCTTTGCTCATAAAGTACAGAGCCTTCTTTGATATAGGCAGACTGTGCTGTGTTTTCTTATCATACTATCTCCCATTTCTCACAATCGATTCCAAAGTTCTATAGAGAGACCCTGAGAGTGTCCTTTTATTGCTTCTTCTGACTTTCACATGAGCACTTGACTTTTATAAGTCATCTGTAAGATAGTGTTTTAAAAGTACACTTGACATTTGAACAATATGACCAACCCATTGGAGTTGTGTGGTCTGCAGTAAGGTTTGAATGTTTGCCAGTTTAATTCAAGAATCGTCTTTCCAGATGATCTTCAGTGTCTTCTCAAGATGATTAAAGTAGAAGCAGTACAATTTTGTGGAATGGCACTAGCATATGGACCAGTTTTCACAGGCATAATATAATGTGGTCAGCACAATTGCTATGTGGACCTTCCCATACATTCTTTCAGAGCCTTCCAAATGCTGAGCTAGCTTTGTCAATGCATGCAATAATCTTATCATCCTTGTGGACATCCTTGGAAAGTATACTGTCAAAGTACATGAACTTATCCATAGCATTCAAAATTTGTCCATTTGCTATGGCCAATGGTTCTGCATATGGATAATATAGTGCTGGCTGGTGGAGAATCTCTGTTTCCTTGGAGTTAATTGTTAGGCCAAAGTTAGCACAAACAGCAGAAATTCGATCCGGATTTTGTTACATCTCAGTCTCAGAGGCTGCATTGAGTTTACAATCATCTGTGAATAAAAAGTCATGGACTAAATCTCCCTCCACTTTAGTCTTAGCTTGCAAACTTTTCAAGTTAAATAGTTGATCTTGATGCTCTTTCTGTCCTCACTGAGGGCTTCTGAAAACATCACTGTCAATACCATGTTAAAAACATGAGAACAAGAACACAGCCCTGCTTTACTACATTGGTCACAAGAAAAGCACTAGAGTGTCTTCAGAAATAGTTTCTCTGGGATATGGCTAAAGCATAAGCTACAACTACTTGGAGACACAGATGAGAGTCACTGTAGGATATAGGTAATTTTCAAAAAACCTTATATAGAAAAAGAGGACAAAAAAAGTTTCCTGAATAAGACAGTTACATGTTCTTTGGTATCATGCCTACAGATCCATCCCCATTCAATCAGGCAATAAACATTCATTTCGTGCCTACTCTGACCAGCACTGTGCTGTGCTGGGGATACAAAAAAAAAAGGCAAAACACTGTCCTTGCCCTCAAGGAGCTAACCCTCTAACAGGTGTTCAATCCCTGCTATATCACCACTGGACCTGCCAACAATGTAAATTTAAAAATGAAACAGTAAATACAGTAATAGATAAGATACAGACACAGTTATTTAGCTAAAAGTTGAGAAGACTGTTCAAATTTACAATTAAGTCCATTCTTACCAAAAAAACTCCTTAAGGTCTGACCAATAGTTCCTCTCCCTTCTCCCCATACCCCACCCCTCATCCCAAGAAACTTCATTCCCTTTTTCCTTTAACATATAATAAAAATTCTTCTTTTTAACATTTAAAAATCCTTCACAATTTAGTTGAAACATATGTATATTTACACACACACACACACACACACACACACATATAGTTCCAGAGATTTTACAACACTTCCCCTCATGAACTCTATGCTTGAGCCAGAATGATGGCATTACATTTCCTGTCCATGGCATAGCCTATCTCCCATGCCTTGAGTTTCTCCTCCTCACCTAATACCACTGGGGACCCTTATCTTCCCTCAAGGCTAGGCTCAGGTAGCATATCCTACTTGAATTCTTTCCTAATTTCCCTAGTTCAAAAGTTCTTAACTTAAAAAACATCTTAATATATTTGTATTTCAAAATAATTTATTTTTTTTTCCAAATGCTTTATTAACTTCTGGTTTATATCATTCATTTCTGCCATATTTTGAGTTACAATTTTCCCCCATTTTTCCCCTACCCACCCTCCCAGAACAGCAGTCCTACAGAATATCCCCCATGCAATCTGCTCTTTCCCATATCTTCTCCATACCCCCTTCGACTTTTCAGTTAGGGCAAGGTGAATCTCTGTGCCCCCATGCCTGCATATCTTATCTCCCAATTACATGCAAAATAGTATTAATAATAGTATTTGTATATATTTGAAACATTTAATTTTAAAACTTCAAATTCCGGATCCATTCCCGTCCTCTCTTGTCATCCACTCCTGCTGGAAAGATACATGTTGTACATGTATAGCTATGCAAAACATTACTATAGTATATAAATGGTAAAAGACTGGCTATATTTCCCTCCAATCCACCCCACACCCCACCTGGTCGATTCCCTACTTTGATCCTATCCCTCTTCACAAGTGGGTGCCTCCAACATTCCCTGCCCCCAGCATGACCGCCCCTCCATCATCCCCCTCCCCTCTACTCTCCTGCAAGGTAAGATATCCCATTTAGTATGTATGTCATTCTCTCCCTGAGCCAAATTCAATGAGAATATAGTTTTGCCTTTTTGCCTTCCTGTTCTTCCCCACCCCTGCAATCACTTCCCCTTGCCTCTTCTACATGAGATAGTTTATTCCCCATCTCTCCCCATCTCCTCTTGCGACATTCCTCTCTCACCTCTTAACTTCACCCCTTAAGTATCATCCCTTCCCACAAAATTCAACCTGTGCCCTCTATCCATGTATACCTGTAAACATATATACACACATTCACATATGTATTCATATGCCCATATACCCTTCTTCAACTATTTTCATACTGAGAAAGGTTTCATCAGTTACAGTTATTGTTTTTCCATGTAGGAATGTAAATAGTTCAACTTTGATTAAGTTCCTTTTGATTCCTTTTCCTGTTCACCTTCTGAAGCATCTCTTTCTTCTTGTGTCTGAATGTCAAATTTTCTATTCAACTCTGGTTTTTTCCTCAAGAATGCTTGAAAGTCCTCTATTCCACCGAATGACCATGTTTTCCCCTGAAACAAGATACTCAGTTTTGCTCCGCCCCCAATATAATTGATTTTTAATTGTGTGTATTTTATTTTATGCATTTGACAACATCGTTCTGAGAATAAATTGCCAAAGGGGTGCATGCAGAAAATGTTTAGATTCCCCACTTGTATACACATACACACATAAATACATATACATGCTCATTTTGCATTTTATTTGTATATATTTTGTATTTCCTAATCTGTGTGCATGTTTTCCTCCAGTAAGTTCTTCGAAGCCCAGGATTTATTTAAATTTTTCTTTGTGTTTTACAGCTAGCAACTGCCTGCTATATAGCAAGCCCTTAATAAATGCTTGTTGGTTGATCTATATAACCACAATTTAAAAAGCATGTAATCATCTCTCTCTCTCTCTCTCTCTCTCTCTCTCTCTCTCTCTCTCTCTCTCTCGTGCCAGGGGAAGTGGATAATTGTGTGAGCAGCAAAGAAATCATGGATGATTCAAATGGTTGCCTCATAGTAATTAGGGAAACTTACCATAGGAAAAGGCCAAATGGCCAAATGGCTTTGCCCTGATGACAACAATATAACTATCCAACATATTTACCTCACAGTGTTATTGCAAGATACGCATGAGTTACTGCATATAAAAACTTGTAAACCTTAAAGTGCTTTAGAAACATCAATTATTATTGTTACTGACAGGAAATAAATTTGAGAATAACCCAACATTTTGCATAATGAGGAGGGGATTAAAGATTCTCATATAGACTTGTTACAGTTTAAACCCAGGGACACCAAAAACCATTGAGGTGGGGGCTCTGTCCACCCAAAATTTTTTGAGTTTCATGATGTGTTGTGGTGGAACCATGTCAAAGAATTCAGAGTCAGACCACCTCTAATCCAAGTATAGGCATTTATTGAGATTGATGCCTCTCATGAAGTTGGTTAAGTTCCAAGAGGAACAAGCAACTTTAGAGAAAGCAACATGGATTTTTATAGGGTAAAGATGCGATTATAGAATAGAAATTTACGTAGAATAGAGGAATATCATTAATATTAAAAAAGCAGGAGGAGTTTGTTAAAGGATTAGGCAATCGAGGAGGGATTTGTTAAGGGATTAGGTAATGGAGGAGGGGTCCCATCTATGGTTCAGTGATTAAAAATTCTGGTCATTCTGCCCTCTAACTGGCTAGCTCTTGTGGTCCTGTCTTGGGCTAGATGGATTGTGATTGAATACAATAACACATCTGTTTCTGTCAGAATGGATCTGGGGGCAGGGACCATGTAGAGGCAGTAGCTAGGTTCCCATCATATGGACACACCTGCTGTTTCTGTGGGAATTAAGAGTTCAGGGACACAACTGTTGTTCCAGTGAGCAGTGAGGCATATAAGACATGGGGCAGGGGGAGAGCTCGGCTAGGTAGGTGTGGTGGGCCTGCTGTTCACTAGGGCCAGGCTTATAATGAAGTTTGAATATTGGGGCTGGGGGCAGCTTTATTATGATTCCATCAGACTGCAGGTACCTCTCTTCTAGGAAGAGGTTTCTCTTTCTACATGATTGCTCAGTGTTTGAGCAGCAAAGTGAGAACATTTATAAAACTAAAAATAACTAAATCAGTCTTGCAGATATGTGACCAGAATTGAACCTAATATAAACATTGAAATTCCCGATGCATATTTTCCAGCTTGCAAAGTGCATAGAAAATTGTAGAGACAAATCACTAAATGGAAGACCTTTCAGCATACTGTGCTTAAGCATGCATGCCCCAAACCTCCCTATGAACCAAACTGACAGTCTGTAAAGTGGTGCAGGAAGGATCTTTGGCATGAATATTTTTCCACATTTGCCGGTTGTGTATTCACTTTTGATTGCCTCAATTTGGGGTGTGAGGAGACTTCAAAATTGGAGGATTGTAGTTCTACCAAGATATTTAATGTACAGCCAGTAAGGAACTTTCTACCCAAAGAATCACAGGAGCTCAGATTACTCTATGGTCGTCTTGTCAAGGAACGTCAGTGCTTTCACCATTCTTCTCCTTCTTCTCCTTCTCCTTCTCCTTCTCCTTCTCCTCCTCCTCCTCCTCCTCCTCCTCCTCCTCCTCCTCCTCCTTCTTCTTCTTCTTCTCCTTCTTCTTCTCCTTCTTCTTCTTCTTCTTCTTCTTCTTCTTCTTCTTCTTCTTCTTCTTCTTCTTCTTCTTCTTCTTCTTCTTCTTCTTCTTCTTCTTCTTCTCCTCCTCCTCCTTCTTCTCCTTCTTCTCTTTCTTCTTCTTCTTCTTCTTCTTCTCCTTCTTCTTCTCCTTCTCCTTCTTCTCCTTCTTCTTCTTCTTCTTCTTCTTCTTCTTCTTCTTCTTCAATATTTAAATTTTACTTATTTATTGGTTTTAGTTTTTAACATTCATTTCCACAGGATTTTAAGTTCCAAATTTTCTCCCCATCTCTCTTCTACCCCCACCCCAAGAAGGCAAACATACTGATTACCCCTTCCTCCAGTCTTCCCTCTCTGCTATCCCCCCGTCCTCCTCTTACCCGCTTTGCCTTTACTTTCTTGTAGGGCAAAATGGATTTCTTGTAGGGCAAATATACATTGTCTGTATATCTTATTTCTTGGTTGCATGTAGAAACAATTTTTTAACATTCGTTTTTAAAACTTTTGAGTTCTAGATTCTCTCCCTGTTTCCCTTCTCACCCACTCACCATTCTTCTTTCTGTGAAATTCCTTCAGGATACGGGAGATGGTAGACATGTAGACTATGAAAAGAACAAAGACTCTAGAATAAAAAAAATCTTGGTTTGAAATTTAGCTCTGGAGCTTGCTATCTGTGTGACCTTTTGCATGTTACCCTGAGCCTTGGTTCTGTGAAATGAAGAGATTACACTAGATATTCCATGAGATCTCATCCAGACTTAGATCTTTGATCCCATGATACTCATTCTTCTTTATGTTTTCTAAGTTGACTCAACAGTGGACAGGAATGGAAACTTCAGAGAGTTTCTTTTAGCTTCCAAGAGAGGTTCCTTGTTCCTCCTCCATGTTTTCTATCCATGGTTATCATATTTTCACCATATTTTTAGGGGCGGCAATCCTGGAGAAGATCAAAGACACTTAGCTAGACAGTAAAGAGGATGAAAATTGTGATAATAACCGAACACATATCCCAAAAAAACCTGAGTTATCAGGGGCTGGACTTGAATTCACCTATGAAATCGTTGTAGTGAATATGTACTACAGTTGTCACAGGAATTATTTTTCTTTCAGAAGGAGTATCTAATGAATCATGGCAGCTGTGTCTGTGTAAGGTCCTTCCAAAGGAGGTATACAAAGAAAACAAAGCATGTGCTGCATCAATAAATAACAACCATAGAATTTTACTGGCTTAACGATTTGGCACCTTGTTCCTTCTTTAGGAGCTGACACCTGCAGAAGTATTCACACACACATATTAACATGCACATAAACAGATTGCTATATCTCATTTCTCAGTAAATTTATTATATATCTCTCTTGCCACCCATCTTATTTAGCTACAGTGTACATGTCTAGGTTTTTAACTCAAGCCATATAAAAGGTAATTATATCAAAAGGTAATGAATGTCTCATGCCAGGATTTAGTGGGCCTTCATCGTCTGTACTTTGTGCTCAGTGCTAAATTGCTTTCAGCACTCAACTGTCAAGTATATATTTTTTTACTTCACCATTCATCCTCAAGAGACATATTTGGTCCCTGTATTTCCATTTCTTTAATTATAATACTGGAGCCTCACTATAAGAGGACCTATCATTGCCTACCTTTTCAGATAACGTAGATCCCAATGTTTATGCTAAGACCTTAAAAAAAGTATCCCACAGTTATTTTAATGTTGATAGCCACAGGGAAATATCTGATATTTCTATTGCTGCCTACAACAGAATAAGCATGAAAAATATTAAGAAGAGTTAAATTTTAAAAAATCTTCCTACTATGAATCTGTACCTCAAGCTTGTCACATGACACTGATACCACATTAGACATGGAGCCACAGTGGAAAGGAATTATTGGCAGGCACTCCAGCTCCCTTGCCCAACAGGGTTCTGGTTGAGTTTAGAGCAATTATCATTCTTCAGGTTAAATATTCCTACAACTAAGGTACCCCAAATTTATGTGGGTAAAATTACAATCTTATCTAAAAAAATTTAGCTACTGAAAGTATAAGGGAGGCTTTGCAATAGACATCAAACTTTTACATTGTCCTACTGCATGTACCTTTGAGAACATTTTTGTAGGGATCATCATGTTGATTATATTAATTTCCCTATCTTATTGCAATGAATTTTGTGAAGGGCATCATCAGAGAAATGTGTAACTTGGAGGAAAAGATACTTTTAACCTTTGTTTGAACATGATTTTCAGTTCTTTGTTAATTATTTTACTTTGAGTCTTCATATATTTTCAAGAGCATATATCAACTTCAAAAAAAAACCATTGTTTTATTCAGGGATCACTTGGATGGTTCCCTTTTCATCAAATATATAACTAAGAAGACAACTTTTTTGTGAACCTGAAAAATATGGAGAAGATAAAAGAAAAAGAGAGATGAAGAAGGAAAATGCAAAGAGAAAAAGAAAAGGAGAAATAGTAGGAAGGTCTCAGAGTGCAACACCAACAACTGATCTAAGAGGCAACCTGTGTACTCCACTGGGGTGGTCTAGAGGAAAAGTTTGGGAAAGGTCTTCAGGAGAGGTCAGATGAGGTCACCATGATAGATCTAACTTCTGGGGAGAATTTGAAGGAGTATATAAACAGTCACATAGGATGGGTAGGCCTAATAGGTTACTATTTTTTTTTTTTTTGCTTTTTGGAGGGCAATTGGGGTTAAGTAACTTGCCCAAGGTCACACGGCTAGGTTTTTGTTTGTGTGTGCGTTAAGCGTCTGAGGCCGGATCCGAACTCAGGTCCTTCTGACTCTAGGGCCGACACTCTACTCACTGTGCCACCTAGCCGCCCCGAATAGGTTACTATTGATATTCACATTGATGAAATTTCAGACACTTTGAACTATTAGAATCTTGGAACAAAAAGAAACGCTCAAATTTGGTGGGTACTGATGGTGGAGAAATTGACTCTAAGTCAACTACATTCATATGTAAACCCTCTGTGAGAAATGGCTGTGGCAAAAAGTACATGGTTTATTTTATGTCTGATGTTTTATAAACTTTAAAATACTTGGTATAAATGTATAACCACAGTTGACTCAAGCATTCATTAAAAATTCTGGGAAAATATTTCCATTAACTAGGAGGTTGGCACCAACTTCTCAATTTCTAATCATGCTGTTCACAATGTATCAGGAAGATTTTTTAAAATTAATTTATTAGTTTAGTTTCAGTTAACAAGATTCAATTCCATAGTTCCTTGATTTTCAAATTTCCTTTACTTCCCTCCCCCCTCCCCACACGACAGCATATAGTCCAGTATAGGATCTGCAAATGCATTCATATTAGACATTATTCCAATTACAAAGGCGTATTGTACTAGGTGGGATGAAAGATGGTAAGGAAGAAATAAAACCAAACAATGAAAAGAATAAGATCATTTAGTTTGCTTCCATCAGGATTCAGGCTCAGTTCTTTCTAGTTATATCTCTGGATGGCTCATTTCTCACTTTCTTGAGTCTTTCGGGATTAATTTATATCACTGCATTGCTGAAAAGAGTCCAGTCTGTCATAGTTGGTCATCACAGATATGGTATTTCTGTGATTGTATACAAATTTCTTCTGATTCTACTATTCTCGCTCAGCATCAGTTTGTATAAGTCTCTCCAGGTAATTATGAAATCCATCACTTCCTCGTTTCTTATAGCACAATAATATTCCATTACATTCATATACTACATCTCATTTAGCCATTTCCCAATTGATGGGCACCCCTTTAGTTTCCAATTCTTTGCAACCACAAAAAGGGCTGCTAAAAATATTTTTGTACGTATGGGTCCTCCTCCCTCTTCTATGATCTCTTTGGGATATAACCCTAGAAGTGGTGTTGTTGGGTCAAAGGGTATGAAATTATTTATAATCCTTTGGGCATAATTCCAGATTGCTCTCCAGAATGGTTGGATAAGTTCACAACTCCACCATCAATGTATTAGTGTTCCAATTTGTCTACATCCTCTCCAGCATTTGTCACTTTCTTGTTTTGTCATCTTAGCCAATCTGACTGGAGGGATGTGGTATTTCAGAGTTGTTTTGATTTGCATTTCTCTAATTAATAGTGATTTAGAGCATTTCTTCATATGCTTATAGATATCTTTAATTTCTTTCTCTGAAAACTTCCTGTTCATATCCTTTGATCAGGAAGATTTTTTAAAAAAGAAAATCAACTTTAAAGAACTGATCTTTATGTAAGACTCTGACATGGACAAGTGTTATATATGTACACACACATATGTGCATACATAATTGTTTTACTACACATTATTATGCATATATATATAATTGACTAAATGTTATAATCAACAATAGACAACAGTCAAAACATATTTATTAAATGTCTGTTTTGTGCCAGGAATGTTTTAAGCAGTGTGGATACTAATATGAGAAAAGAAAGACAGCCAGTGCTCTCAAGGAGCTTACAATCTAATGAGGGAAGGCAACACACAAAAGGCAGATGAAAAGCAAGAAAGGAGAAGGAGGAAACCTGATGAGGGGTTATTGCAGAGAAGTCAGAGGAGTCCCAAAGTAGAGCAGCTACGTGAGTTATGGGATGTCTGACCTGAACTTCCTCCTTAAATGGAGGTTTTTGAGTTCATGGCTCCATAGTCCAATCACAGGGACAGAAGGTAAGTGGTGAGGAGGAATATTAAGACTGAAAAGGATCTTGCAAATTGATGATGTTTCTCTGTAATTAACTCTCTGGGTCATGGTAGAGAAGTCAGAGAGATCTCAGAGTAGTGAAGCCAGGTAAGCTATGAGGAGAATGATCATGAACTCATTTGATCCTCAGCACAAGCTTCTGAGGCAAACACTAAAGATAAAGACCTTTAGGCTTGGTTAGATTAAATTACTTTCACACAGTCATACAGTAGTGGGTGTCAGAGTCAGACTTTGAACCCCAGTTTTTCCTGACACCAAGTTTACCTCTCTGTCCCTGGGTGATTCTGTAGTCATCATGTTGTGATTTGGGGTACATCACTCAACCTGAGTTTCCTCCTCTATAACATAAGGCACTTGGACTTGATGGCCTCTAAGGTTCTTTCTAGTCTAAATCTATGCTCCCATGGTCTTATTTTAATTCCCTGATGTATCACAGTATATTATAGTTTCTATCGCAATTCACCAGTCTCACTTTAAACCCTTGTTTATATATATATATATATATATATATATATATATATATATATATATATATATATATATATTACAGTTGTCCTCCTTGATTCACTTCAGCATAGTTTTGGAATCCTGTGGTAGTGCTGAATGGGTAAATTTATGAGTTTGCTAGAGACTCAAGGCTCATTTCATATATTTTACATCTGTGATGCATCAATAAAAGACATGTAAGTTAAAATATCCTATTTAGCCAAAGGGGAATACCATCCTCCTTATCTGTAGATCTTTCCCCATCCCCATTAATCCCTCCTTATGTTTGCATGATTAGCCAGGGTTTACTGCTAAGAGTTCATTTAACATACAGACCGATGCTGGCCTAATACAGATATTTTACAAGGAAGTATCAAGCATATGTGGGTCAAGCACAATGTTTAAAAGAATGCTTAGGTGTAGTTATTACCTCCAAAATAATTTTTAAAGAAAGTTTAATAGTGGCCCTTTGAAGTCATTCAAGTAGCAATCACTGGCAGGAATGATGCCTGACTTTGAATTCTAAATGATTCAAAATTGACTATGTGTCCAGATATAGGAAAAATGACCAGAGTGGCTACATAGAAAGACGGTCATTGTAGTCACAAGAAAATCCACTTTATGACAGCATATGAACTGTATCTTTTCACAGCCAAATGGATGATAATTTTTTTCATTTTACTATAACCCCATCCTTGTAGTACTAACATTTTTTTTTACAAAGCCAGGCAGTATACTTGACTTACTGTATTGCATATAGATTTTCTGAATCCTAATAAAAACCTTTTAGAATTCTAAGATAAATTTGCACACAAACTTAATTATCAGAAACCTAAAGAAGAGTTAAGAAACTGAGATATCGGCACTTCTGTTTGCATGGGCTCTTCACAATCCAGATCCCTCTCTCCCATCCAAACTGTTAATGTTTCATTTTGTGTACCATAGCTATTAGCAACTCTACTCACAGAGTGACACCATTCTTTGGGGAAGAGGGGACAAAAGGAGAAAAGCTGGCAGTCCAAACATTATTTACAGATAAGGCAATTATTTTTTCTTCTTCACTTTGAAGTTCTACTTACAGACAATAGTATACCCTTATGGAAAGAGAATATATTGGGAGTATGGCACTTGCATTTGACTCCTTTGAAACTTTGCTCTAATATTTACTACCTTGGTCAATTCATTCCACCTCCATAGACCTTAGGTTCCTCATCTCAGAATTTGTAGGATTAGATTTGCTGATCTACCTTCTTAATTCTATAATTAGTTCCATTTGTATGTTATTGGTTCTAAGTTTTTATTTTGATTTTTCATCCTTCTTTCAAATAACATTATTCCAGAGGAAATTGATGCTGGAGGACTTAGACAAAACTTAGCTTCTCCAACCTAAGTCTTTGTGTGACTTGAATATTCTTACCTTTTCCCTTTAGTACTTAGGAGTAATTTCTACTAGGAAAAAAAGGGGATGTTTTGTCAACTCCTTAAAAATGAGCAAAGATCTTCTAGTGAGAAATAACTTTCCTAGATTTCAGAAAAAGAAAGTACCTCAGTATTTTAACTTTAGCATACATGTATCAGGACAATCTCTGACACTCTTGTTTGCCTAAGCATGGGTCTGACTTTTCTTCCAGATCTCATTTACTTTTTATTTGTGGGCTTCTGACTGACTTTTTTGTGAATTTCTTGGGTGAAAGAAGTCACTTACTGTAGTTGTTCACTGATTTATTCCTTATTATTCGATCTGGTGCCCTTTTTAGTTTATTTTTATTGATGTTGAAGGCTAACTGCCCACTTCCATTCAGACATTCATCTTGACTCTGACTGCCCTTTTTGTTGTTGTTATTTTTGCTTTTTGGAGGGCAATTGGGGTTAAATGACTTGTCCAAGGTCACAGGGCTAGTTTTTGTGTTAAGTGTCTGGGGCTGGACTTGAACTCAGGTCTTCCTGACTCCAGGGTCGGTGCTCTATTCGCTGTGCCACCTAGCCGCCCCAACTCCTGCTAATCTTAATGACAGAAACTCTTCTTTCTCCTTAGTTGGATATTCATTTAGGTCACTCCCACTACCATTGAGTGTCCCACAGGGCTCTTTCCTAGGCCTTATTCTCTCTCTACATTATTTCCTTGATGATCTCATCAGCTCCCATGAATTCAATTATTATCTCTATGCTAATGATTCTCACATCTACTTATATAGGCCTAAATTCTCTGCTAACCTCCACTCTCACATCCCCAACTGCTTATTAGACAACTCAAACTGTATATCCTATACCTATCTTAAACTTAACATGTCCTAAAATGATCTTATTAACTTTCCCCCCAAGTCCTACTCCTCCTAACCTTCCCTGTTTCTGTCTAGAGAACTCCCATCTTCCTAGTCCCCTAGATTCACAACATAGATCTTATCTTTATTTATTGTCTCTTATTCCATATATTCAATCTGATGCCAAAGCCTGTCAATTTTACCTCTGCAACATTTCTCAAATATGCTCCCTTCTCTCCTCCAACATTGCCACCACCCTAGTGCAGTCAACTCTTCATGCTAGCATAGGTCCCCATTGGTCTGCCTGCTAGAAGTCTCTATTTGGTTCCAACCTTCTTTCACTTAGCCATCAAAGTGATCTTCCTAAAGCACTAGACTGACTAATCACTTCCTTCTCCCCACTCAATAAACTCAAGTAACTTCCTATCACCTTTAAGGATCAAATATAAAATACTCTTTTTAGCATTTGAAACCTACCAAAAATTTGCTCCTTCTACTATTCTAATCTTTCTAGACAATAGCCCTCCCCCCAGCTTTCTAGCTTTCTACTCTGAAATCCAGTGACATTTTGACATTATCTTTCCTCCAACAGGACACTTCATCTCCTGACTGGGCATTTTCAATGACTATTTTCCAAGATGGAATGCTTTCTCTCCTCATCTTGCTCATCCCTGAATCTTGGCTTCCCTGACTTTCTTCAAGTCCCAGTTAAAGCTCAATTTCTATAAGAAGGCTTTCTCAATACTCCTTAATCTTAGTGCCTTCTCACTATTGGTTAGTTCTTGTTTGTATATAACTTATTTGTATACTGTTATTTTCATATTTTCTCTCCCATTTGGTTGTGAGCTCAAGAGCAGGGAATGTCTTGCATTTTTCTTTGTATCTCTAGTGCCTAGTACAATGCCCAGAACATAATAATGTTTATTGACAAAATGATTGTTTGATGAAGGCCTAGTTCACAACAACTATTTTTGTATATCGTGCTTGTTCATTAAAGCACCCAGATATTATGTTTTTTTTTTTAACATAAACTGCTCCCTGCCTCCATTTTGTACTTTTGAAATGTAAGGATTTATATTTCTCCTTATGAGGTTTCATCTTATTAGAGTCAAATCATGGTACTAGCCTGTCATCTATTGTGCTCATTCTTCCTTCCAGGGTTGAGCCATCTGAAACTTTGATAAGCATGTCATCTATATGTAGCTTCTCTTTCAAGTTTTCAGAGACTAATAAGATAACTTCCTAGCTTGGGACAAAGGGGTCAAAGAAAAGTCTTAGTCATGGCTGTGAAAAGTTTTGGGATAAAAAAAATAAGATCTCGCATTCATGTGAAATTTGGGGTCAATGGTAGGAGAGTAAAGAGAAGTTGTTCAAATGAGACCAGATGTCCATCACAGCTAGATGGAGCACCAGCAACCAGTACTGCAAACAGAGTGACAGCAAGCAGATGGTAGTTGAATTCCTCCATCCACCCACCCACCCACTCCCATTTGCTCTGAGGCAAGCATTTGAGTGTGTCTTCTTTTTTTTCCCCCTCTTCCTTCTAGATCTGTGAAGATGCAGATTTTTTTCCCTAGAGCTTTTTACTCCCTTTCTTTTCCTGTGCAATATCATTTTTGATTAAAATTTACATAATTTACATTTGCATAAAGAGCTCATTCTCAATGCTATGTTTAATACAATAAATACTGTCCAAGTATGTGAAAGGTTGTTGATGGAGCAACTCTTAAATAAATTGAATATTTTTCAGAAGAAACAAGTTGGGATACAACAGTTTACTTGATGTTTACTCTTTAGGGCTATATTTTATGAACCTCGATGGTTCATATACAAATTTTCAAGACAATATTAAGAAAGAACCTGAAATTTACTTTTGTTTCTCGATGATCCGTTTTTTTTTTGTTGTTGTTTGTTTGTTTGTTTTTGAGAGAGAGGGAGGGAGGGAAAGAGAGAAGGAGAGAAAAACAAATTCTTGCTCCAGTCAATCCAGAGACAGAGTGATCTGTGAGGGCTTTGTTTTTTTGGCTTGTTGGCTTATTTTATTGGTTTGTTGGTCTGTTTACAGGTAAACACACATTTTGATATGGACTTTTTACTTTAAAATATATCTAATTTTACTACTTTTAGTCACATCTCTCTATATTCTCCACAAGAAGAGTATGTGCAGTTTTGTCAAGTGTTTCCTTAAAACTTCTTAATCTACAACTATCTATTTACAACATTATGGTATTTCTTAATTTACCACTCTATTATCTTCATAAAAAATGGAAATGAGATTAGTTTGATATGACCTGCTCTTGAGTAAACCATTATGACCCTTTATCAATGATCAATTTACTTTCTAAAAGAATTTTTAAGTCCGGGCTCCTATGTAGTGTTGAAAACTATTGTCAGTAACATCTTTTTATTATTGTTAGAGTCATTTCAATCATGTCTGACTCTTTGTGGCCCCACTTGGGCTTTTCTTGGTAAATACATTGGAGTGGCTTGCCATTTCCTACTCCAGATCATTTTACATTTGAGGAAAGTGAGGGAAACAGGATTAAGTTACTTGTCCAGGGTCACACAGCTAGAATCTGAAGTCAGATATGAACTTAAGTCTTTCTGACTCCAAGTCCAGCACTCTATCTACTGCACCAGTAAGGTCTTAGTCTCATACTACAGCAATAGCTAGTGTTGCTCACTGAGAGTAATGTGAAAATGGTGGAATCAAACATAGTAATAAGAGGGAGAGAAATATCTAGGTTTTTGTTTGTTTGTTTTGTTTTGTTTTGTTTTTTTGCTTTTTTGGAGGGCAATTGGGTTTAAGTAACTTGCCCAAGGTCACACGGCTAGGTTTTTGTTTGTGTGTGTTAAGTGTCTGAGGCCTGAGCCAAACTCAGGTCCTTCTGACTCCAGGGCTGGTGCTCTACTCGCTGTGCCACCTAGCTGCCCTGAAATCTCTAGTTTTTTAATAAATGTTCCTAGGAATTCATGAACATTTTGCTGGATTGGACTAGATTGCCTTTTTGGGACAGGTTTGCTCATTGCTTGATGTCAGTTTTCTACAATTTTCTGTTTTTGATTTTCTTTTACTTTTCAATAATATGTTAGGTAGTAGAATCAATCATTGATAATATAGTTGCCAGATGGAGTTGGTTAATTCTTTAGAGCATGGACTGTATTTTGCCTTTCTTTGTATCCTCAAGAATTAGCATAATATTTGGTACACAGCAAGCACTTAATAAATGCTTATTCATGGTTTAAAATAGATTAATTATATATATAATAGTAATTATAATTTAATATAATTCAATAATTAATATATTTAATATATACTATTCAATATTTTTTTTTTTTTTTGATGAAGGAAGAGCGCCTTGCCTTCAGTTTCTCGGAGTCGTGAAGTCAAATCACTTATTTGGGTCGCTAAAGGAGGGTCTGAGAGGACTGTCCTTGGGACCAAGTCTTTCCACACACACTGCCCCATGCCTGTCCAGTGAGCGTCCCTTAGTGTCTCCAGGTGCTGCTGACCCGTTCATGTCTTCTCCTTCTACCAAGCACCACAGTGGCTGTTGGCACCTGGGCCAATACTCCTGTCATGTCTATTCTCCATCATGGTCTCTAGAAGGAATTTGCTTCTTGAAGATACTCATTCGAACTGTGATGGTGGCAGGGCAGGGGAAGGAGCACACGGGGAGAGGAAGGCTCTCACAACATGGCCTGCCATGGTGCTATATCTGGCAGTATCTCTTGACTTGGCCCCCCAAGACATGAGGGTGGGTGGGAATGGGTGGGATGACTTGTACAGAACTGTGCTGGAAATAACAGCATGGTCAGCTTATGGCATACAGGGAGTTGGACATGAACAATCAAAGAAACAGCCCCACCTTGAGCTTCTGTGTACCTGCAGAAATGATAATTACCCAGCAATATATCATACCCACTGGCTTATGAGAGTACATCAGTGGGGAAGCATGGAGGGCAGGTACAGAAACCAAAGAGTGAACCTGAAAAAAGGCCTATCAATGGGTGCGTCCCTGAGCACTGGTGAAGCTCACATTCGAATTTGTCCTTTTAGAAGCTCGCAGACACCATGGTTTTTACAGATTTACTAAGATAAGGGCCATCGAGCCCTCCATCTTTATGCTAATGGCTATTATTGAAAATACTATTCAATATTTTATGATTCTTTAAAATGATGGTTTTATGTTAAATATGCTCCTGGTAATTATTTGTCCATATTAACTAATGTTAAATTGGTTATTCAATGGAAAATTATTTTTGTTTTTGTTAATAGGTTATACAACCTTCTTATTATCTGGTTTTTTGATCTCAAATGTTCAGGATTTCAAATTTCTTCCTTAATTTTTAAAGGTTATTTATCTTGCTTTCAGTCTTTTTAATTACATACTCAGCTCACTTGTTCTTTCTTTTTCTGTTTTGCAAATATACATTTTTAATTACTTATTTTTTTTCCTGAGGACTGCTTTAGCTTTGCTGCATAAGTTTTATTTTTTATCTTCAGCATGATGATTGTTTCTATGATTTGTTTTTATAACAATCAAAACTCAATGTCTTTACTTAGTTCTGTTTCTTTTACTCATAATTCATTCATTTATTAGTCATTTTACTGCTTTATGATATCTAAAGAAAATATTTACATTAATCTTCTTATTATTGGTTGTGATTGTACTCTAGTACAGGGTCAATTGTTGCAAAGATACTATATGATCAAGATGGCAGTGTAAAAGCAGGAACTTGCTTTAGCTACCACTCCAACCATCTCCAATACCTGTAAAAAATGACTCTAAACAAGTTTTAGAAATACAGAACCCACAAAGCCACAGAGAGACACAAATCTTCCACTGAAGGCAGCTTGTCAGATTGACAGGAAGGATCTATCACATTGAACAGGGAGCCAAGCACAGTCCCGTGTGAACCAATCAGGCCCAGACCTGGGGCAGCCCTGACCAGTGGCCCAGACTGGCCTGAGCAGATTTCAGGAGAGTGAATCACCTGCAGCTCTGGATGTTTCCAGAGCAGACTTCAGGAGAGTAAATCACCTGCAGCTGTGTAGGTTTCCAGAATTCTCAACTCAGAAATGCAAAATAGAAAGTAAAAGGTCAGTGGGGAACCCTGCTGATTCAGGGTGAGAGCGGAGTACAATCCAGCCCCTGCCCCCAGGGCAAGAGGTGTTTGCTGCTGCTGCTGCCTAGCTGCCTCCAGAGCTCTTGGCCTACAGATTGTACGGGGACCAAGCAACTATTCAGAGGGTAATCGCTCTTGCTTTGACCTGCTTGCATCTGGGTCACAGACTTGGGTAGTGGTCCTGGGGTGAGGAACCCCAGTGTGCCAGAGCTTGTGGTGGTTGTAGAGAGGGCACCCACCTCATAGCTCTGACAGCTCTGGTAGCAGCTACTCAAACCCCAATAATTTCGGACACAGCTCTCTCCACTCTGGACGTAGAGTTCTACTATGGCAAAGAGCTCAAAAGTCAAGTAATTAGCTGGCAAAATGAACAAATGGCGGAAGCAGAATCAGACTACAGAATATTTTTTTTGGGTCAAAGAGGATCAAAACATGGAACTGGAAGAAAACAACAAAGTAAAAACTCCTGCATCAAAAGCTCAAAAAAAAAATGAACTGGTTGCAGGTTATGGAGAAGCTAACGAAGAATTTTGAAAATAAAGCAAAAGATGTGGAGTTAAAATTGGGAAGAGAAATGAAAATGATGTAAGAAAATCATGAAAAGCAAGTCAGCAGCCTGAATGAAGAAAATAACAACTTTAAAAAATAAACTAATTCAAATGGCAAAAGAAGTCAAAAAAGCCAATGAGGAGAATGACTTAAAAACTCAAATTGCCCAGATGGAAAAGGAATTTCAAAAAATCACTGAAGAGAATAATTCCTTCAAAATTTGATTGGAAGAAATGGAAGCTAATAACTTTATGAGAAATCAAGATACTGTTAAACAGATTGTAACACATGGAAAAATGGAAGGCAATGTGAAATATCTCATTGGAAAATCCACTGACCTAGAAAATAGATTCAGGAGAGATAATTTAAAAATTATTGGACTACCTGAAAGCCATGATAAAAAAAAAAGTCAAGAAATTCTCAAGGAAAATTTAGCTAATATTCTAGAACCAGAGGGCAAAATATAAATGGAAGCACTTCACCAATTGCCTCTTGAAAAAGATCCCCAAAAGAAAACTTCTAGGAATATTATAGCCAAATTCCAGAATTCCCAGGTCAAGAAGAAAATATTACAAGCAGTCAGGAAGAAATAATTTGAATATTGTGGAAGTACAATGAGGATAATACAAGATCTAGCAGATTCTACACTAAAGAATCAAAGGTCTTGTAATATGATATTCCAGAGGTCAAAGGAGCTAGGATTAAAACCAAGAATCACCTACCCAGCAAAATTGAGAATAATGCTTAGGGCAAAAATATGGTAATTCCATGAAATAGAGAACTTTCAAGTATTCTTGATGAAAAAAAAAACAGAGCTGAACAGAAAATTTGACTTTCAAATTCAAGAAATAAGAGAAGCATGAGAAGGTAAACAGGAAAAAGAAATCATAAGGAACTTATTAAAGTTGAATATTTATATTCCTACATGGAAAAACAATAACCATAACTCATGAGATTTTTCTCAGTATGATAGTTGAAGGGAATATATATATATATATATATATATATATATGTGTGTGTGTGTGTGTGTGTGTGTGTGTATGTGTGTGTGTGTATATTTATATGTGTATGTATGTATATATGTATACATACATATATATGTATACATACCTATAAATGTATGTAGAGTAGGGGGTGTGTGCATAAATATATAAATGAGTATGTATATGTCTATTCATGTGTATGTAGACAGAGGGCACAGGATCAGTTGAATATGAAGTGGTGATATCTAAAAAGTAAAATTAAGAGGTGAGATAGTAATATATTGGGAGAAGAAAGAGAGAGATAGAATAAGGTAAATTATCTCATATAAAATAGGCAAGAAAAAACTGTTACAATGGAGGGGAAGGGCAGGAAGGTGAAAGGGAATGAGTCAACCTTACTCTCATTGAATTTGGCTTAAGGAAGGAATAACATACATACTCAGTTGGGTATTTAATCCTACAAGAAAGTAAGGGAGAAGGGGATGAGAAGAAGCATCATAGAAGGGAGGGCAGATTGGGGGAGAGGGTAGTTAGATGCATACACTTTTGAAAAAAGACAGGGTCAAAGTAGAAAATAGAATAAGTGGGGGGTGGGATAAGATGGAGGGAAATATAGTTAGTCTTTCAAAATATAACTACTATGGAAATGTTTTGCCCAACTACACATATACATACTATATTGAATTGCTTGTATTCCTGGTGGTGATGTGTTGGGTGGGGAGGAAAGAAGGGAATGAATCTAGAAATCTAAATTTTACAAAACAAATGTCATTTTTTTTACATGAAACTGGGAAATACGATAATAAGATATACAGGCACTGGGGTATAGAAATCCATCTTGCCCTACTAGAAAGTTGGGGGGGGTGGGGAAGGATATGAGAGAACAGATTAGAGGAAGGGGTATTCAGTAGGCTCGCTAACTTGGGGGTGGGGGTAGGGGAAAGATGGAGATAAAATTTGTAACTTAAAATCTTGTGGAAATGAATGTTGAAAAACTAAAATAAATAAATACATAGAGGAAAAAGTAAAAAATACTATATGATGTCTAGAAATATTTGCTCTCTTACATGTTTTAATTCAGAGGGTTGTGGGTTAATTAAATCTAGCATTATTATAATTCATCAAACTGTATATATTCCTTGTGTTTCTTTCTGTTAGATTTAGACAACCACAAGAAAGTCTCATACACAGGCACACACATTCTTTAATTTTTTTTTCTTTATTGATTTTTTTTATTTACTTTGATTTTACAAGACTCAGTTCCCTGGTTCTTCGAGTTTCAAATTTTCTCCCCCTCCCTCTCTTTCCACCCCTCCCCCCCATGCTGACATACAATCAGGTATAGTATCTGCAAATACTTTCACATTACACATTGGTCAGGTTGAAAAGAAGAGTTGTAATGGATGGAATGGGAAAGAGCAAAGCAAAGCAAACAAGAAAGAGAAAGAGAGCAGGTAATTTGCTTCAATCTGCATTCAAACTCTTTTCTTTCTGGTTCTTTCTCTGATCATAGACATATCTCTCATTCATGCATCTTTTGGAGTTTACTTGTAGCCCTGCATTTCTGAGAAGATTCTGATTTATTAAAGTTGGTCATCACACATATGTTATATCTATAATGGTATACACATTTTTTCCTGCTTCTGCTCTTCTCACTCAGCATCTGTTCGTATAAGCCTCTCCAGGTAGATATGAAGTCCATCTGCTCTTTGTTTCTTATGGCACAATTGTATTCCATTACACTCATATACCACAACTTGTTTAGCCATTCCCCAATTGATGGACACCCCCTTAATTTCCCATTATTTGTCACCACAAAAAGAACTGCTATACATATTTTTGTACATATGGTTCTTCCTCCCGCTTCTGTGATCTCTTTGGGATACAACCCTAGAAGTGGTATTGCTGGGTCAAAGGATATGAAATTACTTATATCCCTTTGGGCATAGTTCCAGATTGCTTTCCAGAATGGTTGGATCAGTTCAAAACTCCACCAGCAATGTATTAGTGTTCCAATTTTTCCACATCCTCTCCAGCATTTATAATTTTCCTGTATTGTCATCTTAGCCAAGCTGACTGTGGTACCTTAGAGTTGTTTTGATTTGCATTTCTCTAATCAGTAGTGATTTAGAGCATTTTTTCACATACTTATAGATATCTTTAATTTCTTCCTCTGAGAACTGTCTATTCATATCCTTTGACCATTGATCAATTGGGGAATGATTTGTATTCTTATAGATTTGACTCAGTTCTCTGCATATTTTAGAAATGAGGCCTTTATCAGAGACATTGTTTGTAAAAAATTCTTTATCAGTTTCCTGCTTGCCTCTTAATCTTGGTTACATTAGCTTTGTTTGTACAGAAGCTTTTCAGTTTCATGTAATCAAAGTTATCCATTTTGCATTTTATAATGCTCGCTAATTCTTGTTTGGTCATGAAATCTTCCCCTCTTGATAAATCTGACAGTTAAACTATTCCTTGCTTTCCAAGATTGCTTACAGTATTATCCTTTGTACCTAGATCACACACTCATTTAGACTTAATTTTGGTATATGGTGTTAGATAATGGTCTATTCCCCATTTCTGCCATACTATATTCCAATTTTCCCAGCAGTTTTTGTCAAATAATGAGTTCTTATCCTCAAAACTGTGTTCTTTGGGTTTATCATAGTAGATTATTATAGCCATTTACTGCTGAGTCTTATGTATCCAATCTACTCCATTGATCCACTACTCTATTCCTCAGCCAGTACCAAGTGAGATGGCTGTTGCTTTATAATACAGATTAAAATCTGGTATAGCTAGGTCACCTTCCCTAGCATTTCTTTTCATTAATACCCTTGATATTCTTGACATTTTGTTCTTCCAAATGAATTTTGTAAATATTTGTTCTAGGTCTATAAAGCAATTTTTTTGGTAAATTGATTGGCACTAAATATGTAATTTAATTTAGGTTAAATTGTCATTTTTATTATATTAACTCGACCCAGCCATGAGCAATTGATGTTTTCCCACTTAGTTAGATCTGACTTTATTTGTGTGGAAAGTGTTTTGTAGTTGTGTTCATATAGGTCCTGGGTTTGTTTTGGCAGGTAGATTCCCAAATATTTTATAATGTCTACAGTGAGTTTAAATGGGATTTCTCTTTCTATCTCTTACTGTTGAATTTCATTAGAGATGTACAGGAATGCCGAGGATTTATGTGGATTTATTTTATATCCTGTAACTTTGCCAAATTTATTTATCACCTCAAATAGTTTCTTACTTGATTCTTTAGGATTCTCTAAGTATATCATCATATCATCTGCAAAGAGTGATAGCTTGGTCTCTTCTTTTCTGAATTTGATTCATTTTTCTTCTCTGATTGCTACTGCTAACATTTCTAATACCAGATTGAATAAGAGGGGTGATAGTGGACACCCTTGTTTCACTCCTGATCTTATTGGAAATGCTTCTAGTTTAACACCATTGCATATAATACTTGCTGATGGTTTAAAATAGATGGTATCTATTATTTTAAGGAAGGCTCCATTTATTCCTATACTTTCTAATGTTTTTAATAGCAATGGATATTGTACTTTGTCAAAAGCCTTTTCTGCATCTATTGAAATAATCATGTGGTTTCTGCTAGTTTTATTGTTGATATGATCAACTATACTGATGGTTTCCCTAATATTAAACTATCCTTGCATTCCTGGAATAAATCCTACATGATTGAAGTGTATTATTCTTGTGATAAGTTGTTGTAGTCTTTTAGCTAATATTTTATTTAGAAGTTTTGCATCTATATTCATGAGGGAAATTGGTCTATAATTTTCTTTCTCTGTTTTATCTCTTCCTAATTTAGGTATTAGTACCATGTTTGTGTCATAAAAAGAATTTGGTAGGACTCCTTCTTCACTAATTTTCCCAAATAGTTTGTAGAGTGTTGGAATCAATTGTTCTTTAAATGTTTGATAGAATTCACTAGTAAATCCATATGGCCCTGCAGACTTTTTCCTAGGGAGTTCACTGATGGCTTGTTCAATTCCTTTCTCTGAGATGGTGTTATTTAAGTAATTTACTTCCTCTTCAGTTAATCTGGGCAATTTATATGGATTGGTAGTTCCAGGAGTAGTTACTGCCCCTGCCTGGGGCCCTGCATTTGATCCTTACCCTGCTCCATCCAGTTCCAGCCCTTCATTGATAGGCCTGCCAATGGCCTTTGTGGTTGCCACCACATTGATTAGGCCTTGTCCAGGCCTGTCTCTGCAGGCCACCGACATGTTGGCGACCTGGCCTGCCTCTGCATGCTGTGGCATCAAGCACAGAGTCTTATGATTTCTTTTTAAAGGAGCCAGGAGTTCTCATATGAAATCTAATGATTTGGCATAATGCTTGGAATGTAGAAGGAATTGTTTTGCTTTTTACCCTGACAAGATGTTTATGAATAGATAGTATAAATTCTGTCCACTGTGACACCTAATTGCCCTCCTAAGGGCAATATGTATATATAACCTTATTCAGGCTCTAGGACCAGAATGGAAATGGTGAATGCTCATACACATTCCTAGTGATTCTCCTGAGAGCCTTAGTTAAAAGAATTATTTACTATTGACTAAATGTTATAGAAAAAATATTCAAAGCTAGGAGATTTTGTCTTTATACAGCTTGGTGCTTAGCACAATGCTTTCTTCATTGTAGATATTTAATAAATGTTGAATTTACAATTATTTTCTTCAAGTCAGGTGTAAAGAGGCCTGACTCCTCAGATTTAACTCATTTCCATACAATTAAAAAAATTCTTAAGTTCTCACTATGTTAAAGTCAGAGATATCAGATCCATATCTAGATTGCAACTAAAGGAAATAAAGCTGAAGTATATACGTTTATTTGAGTCCAAAGTTGTCAGAATAGTTTGTGGTTAGTCACATCACCTTTTGGGTAAGTGGAGGACCTTCTCTCTGGGTACTGCTGTCTGTTTAACCCATGTCTTCCCTCCTCATCCTACCCGCCGCCTCTTACAACCTGTTCATTTTCCTAGGGCAGCTCCTGAATCTGTGTCACTGCTATAATTTTATACACTCAGTTTTGGGTTTGGGGGAAAGGTAGAGCTGGGAAAAGAACAATTAAATTGGTTGATCCCTGGTAGTGGTTCTAATTCACAATGTTGTACCACAATGGAGGACAGAGATAAATGGAGGCCACAGGAGGAAGAAAATTACATACACATGGTCCCACAACTTCTAGGGCAAAGTCTTACTGCTTTTATGGTAATTTTGACTCTACTTAAGATAAAAAGAGAGAGATATCATAAGTCTGATCAGAAAATACCTTAAGACCTCATGAAGGCAAGATGCCTAAGTAGCTTTGATAAAAGAGACAGTAAGTTCAAAGTGTTGAAATATATTTGAAATAGAGATCACTTTATTATAAGAATAGATTTGTAATACTAATCTAATGTACAAACAGATTTATAACTCTAAGGATGCATGCAATAGTTTTTTTTCTCCTCACTCCCCTCAATCATTATGGTACTATTTCTTTTAATATTTGTCTTTCTGAGAAATGTTTTGAGAATACCACCTGAGAAAGCATATAACAGGGAGGAAAATGAGTAACATGGGTCATGCTGTCTATATGACAAACTACTATATCTATCAATTTAGTTTTATCAAGATTTAAAAATAATTCTGAGAAAAAAAATCAAATGCTTTTTTATCTATTGCCAAGATCTCCTCCCAATGGGCTTGTCAGTAGCATTGCACACATCACATCTATATAGACAGCATAGAGAGCAAAAATTGTTTTAGTTTTTTTCCCTTTAAAATTAAGAAATACTGAGTCTCTTTTCAGCAGAGGAAAAAGCCATAACATGATTGACAGCTTAATTAAAAATTCTAGATGCTTTTTCATGATTGATAAAAATAAAGATGTATTGAATATAGCAAAAGACAAGTTAGGATAGAGAAATGTTATGTTTCTGTCAGAAAACATCACAATTTAGATCACTGTTTATATGATGGACCATGATTCTGTATCTATCACCCCTTTGTCTATACCTAAGGAATTAGAATGCAGCTGAGGTGAATCTCAACAGAGGGAGACAGAAAATCAACAGTATATTCTGATCCACAGACTATTCAAGTCTGTAACTACTACAGGAAAGGTCTCTCACTTCACTCCCCTTGAAACATGGGAAAAGCTGAAATTTCAGGAGAGAAAATAAATATGAAAGCATGTTGAAGACTGGTCTAGGAGTCTGAGAATACATGCCCGTGGTCAAAATTACTCTCTCTTCACCTTAATGGCTTCAGTGATGGTGGTGACCAGAGGGATAATTGTTCTTAATGGGATGACTATGAGAAAGATAGGAAAAACTTCTGGTGTGAGTTGGCTTGAAAGTGAAGGTAACATTCATAACAAGTGCCCTTAGGAATTCCCTTGCTGTTACATAACTTGGGATCTGAGATCTCTATCTATTATTTGTTCCAGTGGCAATGCTCTTTTTCGCATGTAATGATTCCTCAGCTTGCATATGTCTCCCCTCCCTGAGATTTCTGGTCTCCTCTTCCTTCAGGAAATGGAATTTTTTTTTTCCTGAGCAGTAAGAGCCTATAAAGATCTTTGGATCAAAATATATTGATTATTTATATCACATTCTGTAGGGGACCATGCATACTTACATGACATACCCTGTAGTAAATAGTGCACTGAACTTGTCATTAGAAGTATTGAATTCAATTATGCATCAGATACTATCTGTATGACCTTAAGAAAACCACTTAATTTCCTCATACCTTATAATAGTAATGAAATTTAAAGATCAGCCTGTATTGGCTTGGTTTTTGGGTTGGGTGTTAAAACCCAGAGCTTGTGAATCCCACTTGTGGGATGGACTTGTTGACATGAAAAGAGAGGACTGAACTGGGAGGAGCTGGTGCCATGGATTTAGAGAGGCACAAGCAGAGGAGGACAGGCAGAAGAATTTTTGGAAGCAGCATTGTGGAGGCAGAGAGAGAGGATTGCTGAGGGCCAGTTAGAGCTGCCCAGAACTTTTGAAAGCTGCCACCCAGAGCTGCCAAGGACTGGGATACTGGTACTTTGTCTGTTTTGATGTTGTTTTGCCAGATTCACCCATTGGTGAAGACAGTGCTCTTGTGGAAGAGGAACTGGAACCTTGCTGTTGGTTCAGGGCTCCTGAGACTGTTCTGCAGACAGAGAGTGAATTGCGTCCACTGGTGAAGGATAGTGCTGTTGTTGCAGAGGTCCTGGAACCTTGCTGTTGGTTCAGAAGCCCTGAAGAAGGATTTTCTTATACGTTTACAGAAATCCTGGAAGAGGATCTTGCTAATGTTTTCAGGGTTCTAGGACTGTTCTGCAAACAGAAAACGAATTAATGATGACACTGGCAATGTATCTTGTGGCCTTTGCAAGCTTTGTATCCCCAGGAACAGAGATTGCTGAGAACTTGCCCTGGGTCAAGATGAAGAAAACACCTCTCTTTGGATATTAAATGCTGTGATGATATCTTAACCTTGTTGTAACTCTGGGGTAGATGGCCTTTGTGTTCTCTATTGCCCCTTTTGAGAAGGTGCTTGTACTTAACTGATGATAATTGTAATTCAGTTGTGATCCAGGGCTGGGAAACCTTTGACTTTTTTGTACTCTGTGACTGACCAAATGAATGTACTTTGTTTATGATTGGAAAGTAATCTCCATTTGAGAGGGACTTTGTGATTGACTAAATGAATGTGCTTCCCAGGGGTGGAGTAGTACTGGGCAATTATTGAATTACACTTGGTGAATGCTGTATTTTGAATTATGCTTTATTTTGATTTTCTCTGTTCTTAATTTGTCACTGAGTAAAATGGAGAGCAGCTATGCTGGTATTACCTCAAGAAAACTTTCTTAACCAATTCAGATAGTTTGGCAATTGCCTTGCATTTATATTCCAGATTTTTTTGTGTACTAAGAGGTTAATTGACTTTTTCAGGGCAACACAGTCAGTAAGAGACAGAATAGGAATTGCATATGAACCTGCAAGTCTACTATGTGCAAATTGCTATATCTTTCATATATACACAAAATTTAAATGTAAGTTTCTTTTTTGCTTTCCTTCCCCCCACTGTAGAGATGGCTACCATTAGACAGAAATAGATACATATGCAAACTTATTCTATACATACTAATATTTTTCAGTTATTTCTCTGGATTTAGATAGAGTCTTTATTCTCATGGCTTTTGTAGTTAATTTGAGTATTTATAAAAGTCAAAATAACTTATTCACTTGAAGTTATTCTTAATACAAATATTGCTGGGGCTGTGCCAAGATGGCAGAGAGAAAGCAGGAACTCATCTGAACTCCTCCTCTAATTCCTTCAGTAACCTTTAAAAAGTAAGTCTGAATGGATTTTAGTGGAAGAATCCATTGGGAGACAAAGTGTGGCAGATTTTCAGTCCAGGAAGGTACACATGTAGGACTGGGCAGGGGAAGCTCACACCAGGGACTACACTGGAGAAGACCTGAGACCCAGCCACAGTGGGGCCTGAGCAAGCCCAGGCAAGCTGATTCACCCACTGTAGGGTAAATTCCCAGACCTCTCACAGTACGGGGGATCTGTTGGAGGCATGTAATAGAAAGGGCAGGGCCCTCGGCAGGATCAGCTAATTTGGGGGATACTAACACACAGCCTGTATCTTTAAAAATCAACTACCTGAGCTCCCAGGAGCCAAGATGGTGGAGTAAACACTAGCTGCTTCACTTGAAGAGGTTACCCATAAAGAGGGTTAGGGTTGCTCTGGAGGCCCCAAAATACCAATGTGCTGTGTCCTGCAAAAAAATAAAGTTTATTAAAAGTTCATTTGTATTAGACACAGAGTAAGTCTGTGCTAGGTCATTCTATGGCACTCTCACATATATGGAGATAAGATGGGATCTTATTTATAGGAAGTTGTGGGAGGAATCTAGGGGTGGTCTAGAGGAAAAGTTTGGGGAAGGTCTTTAGGAGAGGTCAGATGAGGTCAATGAGTGATTAAAGGTGGGAAGTTGCTGGAGGCTACCTAGAGACTACAGATAATGGTGGGGTAGGCCAGTTCAAGGGTAGATTGATATTTTGATAGGCTCAAGGGTGGGAATTTTATGGACAATGGGGGACTAGGCTAGTAACAGAGGTCTGGGCCCAGCCACAGTGTAAGGCTTATTGCCTTATGCAAATGCCTCATATGATTTCATCAGAGTTCAAGGGGGGTTCCCAGAGCCTGTACCTCAGAGATTCAAGGAGAACTCAAGGGAGCTCTCAAAGCCCAGACCTCATCACACTCTCTCCCTAAGACCTTGAAAATCCAGAGAATAATGCCTCAGGGAAAAGTCCTGAAATAGCCCAACCCTAGGAAGACTTGGGAGTCCTAGAGGAAGGGCGTGGGTGTGGGTGTGTCTCTGTGTAGGTTAAGGTGCAGGGTGAGAGCTGTCCCAAAGATCCCCATCTCAGCTGACCAGTAGGAGATCCTGAACCCCAGAGTGGTGGAGCCAGCAAGTACTAACAGTAGGATCCCAGGTATGCCTTCACATAACCAGGGAAACCAGCAGACAGTGGTACTGATACCAGCATCTGAGCCTGCCTGAGTTTCAGCCTAGGGTTTGGGTGGTGGAGTCCTGAATTAGCCAGTCCACCCCTCCCCCACACCTTACACTGTGAGCTTCAGAGTAACCTTGAGGCAACTTAGAAAGCTCTGGCCTTGGCTTCAGTTTAGACACCCACAGTACACAGCACACAAAGCCAATAACCAGACCTCTATCTCCCAGCATAAGAAGCATGGGTCAGAGCTTTCTATACCCCAGAAGCAGAAATCCACTTCAAAGGCCAGGAACTAGGCAATCACAATGGGAAAGAAACACTTTAGAAGAAGGAAAATGATTGAGTCCTTTTATAATGAGGAAAAAGAACCAAAATCACATGAGGTCAGCATGGACTCTATATCCAACTCTGAAACCTCAACAGGGAGCATGAACTGGTCTAAAGCCCAGAGAGAATTCTTAGAAGAGCTCAAAATGGATTTTAAAAGTCAAATTAGAGAGGTAGAATATAAACTGACTAATATTTTAAAATTACACTTGTCAAAGTAGAAAAAAAAATATACTGAAGAAAACAGTTCCGTAGGAAAAAAATATTGCAGAAAATAGTTCTTTAAAAAGTAAAATTTGTGAAATTGTAAAAGAGGTGCAAAATCTAAGTGGAGAAAAGAACTCCCTAAAAAAAATCTGAACATATGGAAAAGGAACTTCAAAAATTATTTGAGGAAGATAATTCTCTAAAAATTAGAAGGTAAAATAGGTATAGAAAGAATCCACCAAACACCTTCTGAAAGATATCTCAAATTGAAAACTCAAAGAACCATCAGCCAAATTTCAGAACTATCAGATCAAGGAGATAATACTTTAGGCAGCAAGAAAAGAATTCAGATATCATGGAACTACAGTTAAGATTGCACAGGACCTAGCATCTTCTACATTAAAAGATCAGAGGGATTGGAATATGATACTTCACATGGCAAAAGTACTCAGACCACAACCAAGGATAAACTATCCAGCAAAACCAAACATAATCTTTCAGGCAAGGAGATGGTCTTTCAGTGAAATAAGGGTCTTCCAGACCTTCATGATGAAAAAGCCAGAGCTCAGTGGAAAATTCAATCTCCAAATATAAGATTCAAGAGAGACATAAAGAGGTAAACAGGGAAAACACACACACACACACACACACACACACACACACACACACGCAAAACTTGCTATTCAAAAATAGCAACCGGTTTACATCCCTATATGGGAAACTGATACCTGTCAATTTTGAGAATTGTATAATCATTGCAACATATGAAATGGTTATATATAGATAGAAGGTGTGGTTAAAGCTAACCAAAGTGATGATAAAAATAAACCCTATTGAGGGGAGCAAAGGAACTGTAATGGGAGAAAAGGAGAGGAGGCAGAAAAGGGTAAATTATGCCACACAAAGAGGCATAAAAACATATTATAGGAGTTGAACATTTTTTTTTTCCTTTTTGGAGGGCAATTGGGGTTAAGTAACTTGCCCAAGGTCACACGGATAGGTTTTTGTTTGTGTGTGTGTTAAGTGTCTGAGGCCAGATCTGAACTCAGGTCCTTCTGACTCCAGGGCCGACACTCTACTCACTGTGCCACCTAGCCGCCCCAGGAGTTGAACATTTTATGAGTTTTATTCTCATTGGTTTTGGTTCAAGGAAGGAATAACAATCAGTTAAGTATAGAATTCTAACATGAAAAGGTCTTGTGTGATCCTCACTTTCCAAAATATTTGAATTGTTTCTTTCTGACTGCTTGCAGTATTTTCTCCTTGACTTGATATTTCTGGAATTTGGCTACAATATTCCTTGGCATTTTCAATTTGGAATCTCTTTCAGGAGGTGATGACATTTTAACCTCTGATTCTAGGACCTTGGAACAGTTTTCCTTGATGATTTCTTGGAAGATATTGTCCAAGATATTTTTTTTTTCATTATGCATTTCCAGTAGACCAATTATTCTTAGATTATCTCCCCTGGATCTATTTTCTAGGTCAATTGTTTTTCCAATGTTATATTTTATATATTTTCTCCTATTTTTTCATTCTTTAGATTTTGTTTGACTGATTCTTGATGTCTTATAGAGTCACTACCTTCTACTTGTCCAATTCTAATTTTAAATGAACTATTTTCTTCGGTTAGTTTTTGTACTTCCTTTTCCATTTGGCCAATTATTATTTTTAAAGATTTAGTTTCCCCAGTTATTTGGGGAAATATTTCCCCTATCCACTTGGACAATTGTACTTTTTAAGGAGTTGTTCTCTTCAGTAATTTTTTTTTTCCATTTTGTCAATGGTATTTTTTTTTAAAATAATTGACCAGTTTTTCTTCTACCTCTCTAATTTGACTTTTAAAATCTTTCTTGAGGTCTTCCAAGAATACTTCTTGGTCTTGAGGTCAGTTCATATTCCCTTTTGAGGTTTCAGATGTGGGTATAGTATCAGTGCTGTCCTCTTCTGAGTATAAATTTTGATTTTCCCACTCTCCATAGTAAGATTCTATGGTCTTTGCTTTTCCAATTTGCTTTATTCCTATTGTAACTGCCTATTTCCTGGGTTATAAAGTGGATCTCTGCTTCTGGGTTACAGGGGCCTCTGTCCCATGCTTCTTGTGCTGGGGACTTTGGGTCTGGTTACTGGCTTTATGTGCTATGACTTCTGGTTCTGTCAGTTAAAAGCTATATAACTATACAGCAGACCTGGTGCTGAGCTGGAGCTGGTTGGTGTGTGCTGAGGCCAAGGCCTAGTTTTTCTGTTTCCCTGGGGTTACACTGAAGTTTGTGGCATGATGTATGGTCTTGCCACACAAGGTCTCCATTTTCCCCAGGCTGCACTAGAGCGCTAGATGCCTGGACACACTGGTGTCTGCCAATTCCCCTGGCTGTGTGAAGGGGGATTTTGTGCCTGGGGTCCTGGTGTTGGTGTTTGCTGTCTCCACCCACCATGGGCTCAGGATATCCTGCTGGCTCTCCAAGGTGGTATTTCCAAGGATGCCTCCCATCTTGCATTTGTCTGCTTCAGTCACAGCAAAAGGGATCTCTCCTGTTGATTCCCCTAGCCTTCTTGATCCTGGGGCAATATTCTCTGGACTTTTTCAAAATCAAAATTGGAGGGAGGCTGTATGAGATCACTTACGGTTTACTCTACCATCTTGGTTCCTGGATTCAAGCAGATGACTTTCAAACATTTAGTCTGTGGGCTGATAACCCCAGGAGCATTTGCTACCACTGCCGCAGGCCCTACACTTGCTTCGCACTCAGCTCCAATAGATCCCAGTCTTGCACTGAGAGGTTTGGGAGTCACCACTGCCACTGGTGATTCAGTTCACCCAGTTCACCAGGGGCACTCTCTCTCTGCTATGGTTGGGTCTATGCTGGTGTAGCCTGTGCCCTTTGGGCCCCTCCCCCCTCAACCCAGTGCAAAAAATCCTTCCCTTGACTTTCCCTGTTGTCTTGGGCTGGAAATCTGCTACACTCTGCCTCCTAGTGGATTTTGCCACTCTAAAATTTGTTCAGATGCACTTTTTAGAGGTAACTGAAGGGATTTGTGGAAGAGCACAGGTGAGTCTCTGCTTTCAATTCACCATCTTCGTTCCAACCCCCCTCACTTGCCCAGTTTCACATAGCAAGAAAGTACTAGAAACATGATGAAGCCCAGGTCTTCTTATTGCTCTTTAATGTATCACTTAAATTTTGCTTACTGGGGATGCAAATAGAAATGTATTTTGCTGTCTAAAATGGGCATTTATCTGATCATTGGATAACCGTAAATTTGTAGTATATATTTGTGTATGAGGTAGCATGGCAAGGTGGATAGAGTGCTGGCCTTAGAAATCAAGGAAACTTGAATTCAAATCTTTTCTCTGATACTTTATTATCTTTGTGATGATAAGCACATCATTTATTCTTGAAATACCTCAGACAACTCCTTATGCTTTAGCTGGTAAATCATAGACTAATTTCATCTGAATTTATAAAAGGAGTTCCCACAAGTTCCCACAAGAACCCATATGAAGAAATCACATATCCTTGCAGAATTGTATGTAAAATAATAGAACTGCTATTAGAACCAGTGGGTACTCAGCCTCTTCCTTTCTATGCAGAAACCCTTTCCACCTATGCACTCAAACATGGAGACTGAATTCAAATATGGTGAAACTCTTTCCCCTGAAAAGAAGCTTCTTTTCCTTCCTTCCTTCCCTCCCTCCCTCCTTCCTTCCTTCCTTCCTTTCTTTCTTTTTCTTTCCTTCATTTCTTCCTTTGTTTCTTTCCTCCTTTGCTCCTTCATTCTTTTCTTCCTACCTTCCTTCCTTCCTTCCTTCCTTCCTTCCTTCCTTCCTTCCTTCCTTCTTCCTTCCTTCCTTCCTTCCTTCCTTCCTTCCTTCCTTCCTTCCTTCCTTTCTTTTTTCTTTCTTTCTTTCTTTCTTTCTTTCTTTCTTTCTTTCTTTCTTTCTTTCTTTCTTTCTTTCACTATCCTGAAACACTGGGAGAGAAACATTTAAAAATTCACTTTGACTCTTGCAGAGAGTTTTAGAACAAACAAATATATATATATATAATGTAAATTAGGTATAGAACAGCTTTGGGTTTTTTTTTTTTTTGTTTCCTCTGAACAGAGAAATGCTTGGTACAAGAGAACACATGTGTTCATTAACAAAGACTTAAAGAAGCAACAGTTAGATAACTACTATTATACTCTGCGTTGGCTAGGTCTGAAACATCAAAACATGAGGCAATTTTTTGAATTGCTAAATCAGGATTTCACATTTCAGCTCAGTTCTTCACTGTTTCTCAATAGTCTCTATAAGGTCTATGTTTTCTGACAACCCAGTCTGGGTCTTGAGTATTCTCCTCTTGTCTACAATTACAACTTGGCCCTCATAACCTGTCCCTTCCCTTCTTTTCCAGTATTTTTTTTTTTTTTTGGTTTTTGGTGGGCAATTGGGGTTAAGTAACTTGCTCAAGGTCACACAGCTAGGTTTTTGTTTGTGTGTGTTAAGTGTCTGAGGTCGGATCCGAACTCAGGTCCTTCTGACTCCAGGGCCGACGCTCTACTCATTGTGCCACCTAGCCGCCCCTCCAGTATTTTTGAACATTACTTTCCTCAGCAATCTAGTCACACTGACTTTCTTATTATTCCTAACACACAATACTTCTTATATTTCTCAGGCTGGGATTCTCTCCCTCCTCTTGTTTCCTGATTTCTCTGGCTTTATTCCAATCCCATCTAAAATCCCACTTTCCACAAGAAACCTTTCCCAATCACCCTTAATTCTAATCCCTTTCCTATGTGACTATATCCAATTTATTCTGTATTTATCTTGCTTTTGTAGAGTTGTTTGTAGGTTGTCTCTCTTATTAGAAATTGAGCTCCTTGGAAGTTGTAATTTCCCAGACTCCTTTTTCTTTGTATAGGTGTGTGCAAAGTGTACTTAGCTCAGTGTAGGTTCTAAGCACATTTGTTTTTGTTAAGTTGTTTTGGGTCATGTCCAACTCTTCATGACCCCATTTAGGTTTTTCTTGGTAAGAATACTGGAGTCTTACCATTTCCTTTTTCAGCTCATTTTCAGAAGAGAAAACTAGGGCAAACAGGATTAATTGATTTGCTGAGGGTCATGCAGCAAATGTTTGAGGCCAAACTTGAACTCAGATCTTCCTAATTCTAGGCTGTGCTTTGTCTGCTGTGCCACCTAGCTGCCACCAAGTGCTAAGAAGGGTGTTTAATAAATGCTTGATGACTTGATTATCTTCTCTGAGAAGGGGATAATTGCAGAATATTCCAGCTCTCAATGACAGACTCAGGAGATCTAGGCCTCTGAAATTTACAAGGTTGCTTCCAGGTTCATCTTAGGATCATTCTTTGATTGTCTATGCTCAGGGAAGGAAAACAAAAGAGTCACATACAGGCCCATGTAGAGTTTCAGGTTCTCTTCAGCTGATATATATGCCTTAGCTGCCATGTACTCTCAACTACCATGATGTTGAGGAAGAGTAAGAGGATGAGGAGGCACTCCCTTATTTCTCAGTGGTGATGAGGGAGTGAGATCTACTTGCTACATGCTCCAGAGAGACAGACAAAAAGTGGAAGTCATCTCTCATTTTTAAGTAGCAGCACTACCATTCCCCTCTGCTCCAGTTATAAGAAGTAAAGGATGAGCAAATAAACATCTAAGGTTTGCTGCATCATCTCACAGAATTAATAACTTCAGCAATAAGCCACATCAACCCCAAAAGTTTCCAGAGACACTCTTAATGTACCATTTGTGAAGGTCTCTTTTGGCTCATGCCTTTGCAAGATCAGTGAAATAAACTTTAACACTACTGCAATTACATGTCTTCAAAATTTTAATGGAAATATTAACCTAAAATATTTTACGTATTTTTTAACATCTTCACATCTGGTATTGTTCCATTCTGATGTTCTCTGGTGCTGTAAATTTGACCCTGTTCTTAAAGGCTGTGCCAGTGGAGCATGAATTCTGATGGGTTCTACTAAACTGAAAAAGATTTAATGTTGAACCAGTAAAAAAACTGTAGAAGGGAAGAAAGAAAACAAGTATTTATATAGTATCTACATATGTAAAGCACCATATTTACAAATATTTTCTGGTGATCCTCACCACAATGATGGGAGGTAGGTACTACTATCCTTATTTTAAAATTTGAGGAAATTGAGGCAAATAAATGCTAAGGGACCTGTGAAGGACCAATAGCTGGTAAATGTTTGAAGACTGTATTTTAACTCAAGACTTCCTGATTCTGGGCAGGTGTTCTGTCTGCTCTGCCACCTAGCTATATATTATAAGGAATATTTAGAACTACTAGAGAAGTGTTTATATGGCATTGGAATGGAGCCCTAAATCAGATTAAATGGAATCTCTCAGAAACTCAAAATTTTCATCATTTTAGAGTGACTTTAGTCATTACTTGCTCCAGAGCAAAACAAGGGGAAGCAGAAGGAAAACACATTAACCAATTGCTTTTCTTCATGTCTTAAATTTTTGGTGTTGTTAGCCCTCACTTCTAGAGAATCAAGACCATAGGCATGTCTTATTCTTTTAGGTTTCTATTATTATAAAGAACTGTTATTGTTAACCTGATGAATCTATGGGGAAAGGCATTTACATGGAAAACATACTGTGTTTTGACTGGCAATGAAAAGGACCTGCTCAGCTTGAAATACATAAAACAATGTTTCAGTCAAAATTTATTTACTGTGTTTAACTAGCTATACTTTCATCAATTTTCTAAAGTTATACCTTCTAACCCTCATTTTTCTTATACCTCTGTACCACTCATAATTTTACATGTCTTCTCAATCCAGTTGTAAGATAAATTTGTTAACCATACTCCATTTCATTGGAAAGCATTACTGTGAGACTTGCTTATATGTGCAGGACCTGGATCTCTTCTTGTGGCCAAAAGTCATAAAAATTGCCTTGGCTATGCCCGAAAAATGCTTTGTTGAATTGATTTATTTTAAAATTTATTTTATTTTTTACATTAAATGTTCCAAACTATCTCTCTCCTTCTCTACCTTCCCACCTGCACTAGAGAAGGTCTTAAAAAATAATCTATATCAACCTAAAATAACTTCATGGAATAGTACATAGGATAGACTTTGTGAGTGAATATGTTAAGTCTCTATTTCTGAATTATCACTTTGCACAGAGAATATAGAATCACTTGAAAACATCCAAAGGAACTAATTCTATTGAATGTTCATAGTCAACTGGCACCTTTTGATGGAAAAATTCAGCATTTGCTCTAACCTAACAGGGTAATATTGTTAAGCTCTTACTGCTATTACACGTGCTGGGCCAGTGCCTTCTAGTGCCTGGTTGATAGTCAAATGCTCTTGGAAATTGCATTATATATTTTAGGTCACTAAAGTACAATTTAGTAAATTGAAATGGTATCTACTGAATGAGAGTAGCTGAGAAAATATTAAGTGCATGATAAAAACATACCACATATTAATATATCCCACAGAATTACACTTGAGTTATTTACCTATTTAATTTGCTCTTATATATATTGGGCCAAGGGATGTGGATACTGTGTTTCAATGTTATGTTAGTTATTTTGGTCTTTTAAAAATTTCTTCCATTACACTCTAAATCAGTATAGTAGACTTTGTCCATTTGCTGTGCTGTGTGGGGTGTGAGTGGCACACTTATACTTATGATATATTAAAAGTCCTTAAAACTTCTTTCCAGCGCATTTGGTAGGTCCTATATGGAGAGATTTATAGAAAAATCTGGGTCAGAATTTTACAATCAGGGTCAAAGAAGGGCAGAGAAGTTTTTCTGCAGTAGAGCATTTTATAGATTTTAAAGGACTTTATAAATGTGAACTATTGTCAACAAAAGACTGTCTTGATAGAGGGCTATTGATTACTTCCTACAATAGCATGGCTTAACCATTACAAATGTAATAAAACAAGATTTCAACATTTTCAGTGTTTACCAAGATAATGTATATCTGGCTTATGCTTGCATATGTTTATACATATGCATCGGTTCATACTGTACACATTCATTACCTCATATTTTGATTATGATGCACCTTTATTATTTTTTTCATGTTTTATTTGTTTCTCTGTATCATTCAAGTACCATTTTGTTGCCTGTTAGCTATGCATAACTGTATACATTCTGTGTCTGTATGTGTTATTATTGTGATGACCTACAGATGTTGTTGCTTACTGTTTTGCATTTTTATTTTTTTCCTTGAACATATATGTATTGATATGCTCTACATGGAGCATGCTTTATTTGTAATTCAGAGTATCCTCTCAGGGCATGCTTTTGATACACTATGACTCTTCCATGTGGGTTACTAGGTGGTATAGTGAATTTAAATTTGTCCTCAGACGTTTATGACCTCTGTGACCCAGGGCAAACCATGTAACCACGTTTGCATCACTTTTTCATTTATAAAATGAGCTAGAGAATGAAATGGCAAACTACTCTTATATCTTTGTCAAGAAAATCCCAAATGGAGACACAAAGAATTTGACATGACTGAAACAAATGAACAACAACAATATTGCAGTTATTTTTTGTTATTTTGAACCTGATAAATACCAACAAACATGACCATTTTTGTATGAAAAGAAAGGATAAAGAAGCATATATATGAAACCACAAGTTTACACACACACACACACACACACACACACACATATATATACACACACTGTAACAATTTTGACATATTAATTTCAAAATTTTCCTACTTGTCTGTGTTCTTTTGAATTTTCTTTTATTTTTTCTCTGCGTTCAAGTGCTTCATTAATGCTCTCTTTCCCCCTCCCCTTCATTTCTGGTCATCTATCACTGGCCTTTTCCCTCCTTCAACTTTTTAAAAAAACTCTACCAAAGATGGCAGAGTACAGGTAGCAACCCTGTTAAATTTTCTCAACATTCCCTTCCAAACAACATTAAAATGACTCCTCAATTCAAATTTTGAAGTTCCAGAGCTGAAAAAAGGTCAAAGTGAGACATTTTACCAGCCTAAGACTTAGAAGGTTAGCAGGAGATGACTGTGACACTGGGGTGGGAGCTGACCTGGAGCAGGGCAGTAGAACGACCAGTGGGCTTTGGAGTTGCTGAGACAACTATAATAACTATAATAGCAGCACCAGCTTTGGGAGTTCTCAGGCCAAAGGTGACAGGGGAGTTGCACAATAGTTCAGAAAAAGATCATAGGAAAATCTTTGCTGGCACTAGGGGCAACTGGTGCTTACCGGCAACTCTATCGCCCAAGAGCAGTTTCAAATCATGGTCAAATGTAGGGTGGAAATGAAATGTTTCTCATTAGTCACAAGGAAATTGGGACCCTGCTCACAGTTCAAAGTAGAGAGGAGTGATAGTACTTGAGGCTGCAGGAGAGCAGGGGACCCAGTCACTTTCCATGGCCAAGAAGAGTACTAGTGTTCACAGCTGCGGGGGAACAGGGGCACTTCCTAGGCAAAGACTAATAGAGCAGTGACCATACCTCTCTTTAGTTCACAATACCTTGAAAACTTGCAGACCCAGAGAACTAACTCTGAAAACAGCATCAGAAAAAAGAAACCTGATACTTGGCATAGTGCTTCCCTACCATCAGATGTAAGCAGAGACTAACTTTAACATAGATTTCAAAGCAAAGAAATAAAATGGGAAAATGAGAAAACAACAACAACAAAATAACTTCATAAAAATGCTAGGATGGTGGCAAGGAAGACCAAGCTATAAGCTTAGAAAAGGACCACAATATGAAAAGAGCTTCAAGTGAAGCCTCAAAGAAAAATGCTAATTGAAATCAACCAATAAAAAATCCTGGAAGAGTTAAAGAAAAAGATAGGAGTGGTAGAGGTAAAACTTGGAAAATAAATGAGAATTATGCAAGAAAACTGTGAGGAGAACCAACAGCTTATATATACCTTAAAAAAACATAATTGTTGGGGGGCAGAGCCAAAATGTCGAAGTAGAAACAGCACTTTCACTATGCTCTGCCCACACAACTTCCAATGTATATATAAAAGGGCACTCTGAGCAACATCTGGAGCTACTGCATCCACAAAATGACACAGAGAAGCTAACCTCCCCCTGAGGAAAGCCTGGCAGTCCGGCAAGGAACAGCCAGTGCAGCAATTTGGGAGCTGAGCCCAGGCCCCCATGAGTTGGAGATTTTAGCCCCAGGGTGGCTAGACCAGCAAGAGGCTGGAGGGACTCCAGAATACCAGCAGCTGTGGAGTTACCAGAATTATCAACACATAGATGCCTAGGACAATGAGAGAGGTCAGTGCTCTATGGACTTTGGTACCAGTATTTGGGAGTGCGTCAGCTTCTCCCCCTGGGGGCAAGAAGCCACTGAGGAGCCGCAATGTAGCTGCCATGTTGCAGCTTCAGTGGCAGCTTCAGCTCCTGGCCTGCAGACTATAGGGGGATCTGCGATCAGTCTTATGGGTAATCACTCTTGCTTTAACTTTCTTGGATCTGGATTGTGGTCTGGGGTGGAGGTCTTGGGGTGAGAGACCAACTTGCCAGAGTGTGTGGGGGCTTCAGGGAAAGTACCCCATTAATGCCTCTGGCAGCTGAGAAAACAGCAGCATTTGGGATGGATGCTCCCCTGTCTGGCGGCAGAGTACTGCTGTAGCAACAGGCCCAGAAGTCAAGTAATTGAGTAGCAAAAGGCCTAGGCAAAGGAAACAAAATAAACAGAACAATTCAACATTAGATTCCTATTTTGGGGGCAAAGAGGATCGAAGCATGGCATAGGAGGAGGACTGGGAGCTCAGAACTCCTGCACCAAAGCCACAAATGAAAATACGAGCTGGTTACAGGCCATAGAGTACCTTAGGAAGGATTTTAAAAACCAAATAAAAGAAGTGGAGGAAAAATTGTCAAGAGAAATGAGAAAAATGCAAGAAAAGTATGAAATGAGAGTCAAGAGCCTGACTGAGGAAAATAACACCTTAAAAATACACTAACTCAAATGGCAAAAAGAGGCTCAAAAAAGGCAATGAGGAGAAGAATGCCTTGAAAAGCCAAATTTGCCAGATGGAAAAAGAATCTCAAAAGCTCACTGAGGAGATTTATTTCTTCAGAATTAGACTGGAGCAAATGGAAGCTAGTGACTTTATGAGAAATCAAGATGCTGTTAAACAGATCCAAGCAAACGAAAGAATAGAAGGCAAGGTGAAATATCTCATGGAAAAAAACCACTGACCTGGGAAATAGATCCAGGAGAGATAATCTAAAAATTATTGGACTACCTGAAAGCCATGATCAAAGAAAGAACCTAGAAATCATCCCTTCAAGAAATTTTCCTGGAAAATTGCCCTGATGTTTTAGAAATAGAGGGCAAAATAAAGGTTGAAAGAATCCACCCATCACTTGCTGAAAAAGATCCCAAAAAGAAAATTCCTAGGAGTATTATAGCCAGGTCCCAGAATTCCTAGATCAAGAAGAAAATACTACAAGCAACCAGGAAGAAACAACTTCAATGTTGTGGAAACACAGTCAGGATACCACAGGACCTGGCAGCTTCTACACTGAGGGACTGAAGGGTATGGAATATGATATTGCAGAGGGCAAAGGAGCTGGGATTAAAACCAAGAATCACCTACCCCGCAAAAATGAGTATCATGTTGCAGAGGAAAATAGGGTCATTCAGTGGAATAGAGGACTTTCAAGCATTCTTGATGAAAAAACCAGAGTTGAATAGAAAATTTGACATTCAGACACAAGAAGCAAGAGATGCTTGAGAAGGCAAAGAAGGAAAAGAAATCAAAAGGAACTTATCAAAGTTGAACTATTTACATGGAAAAACGATAACTGTAACTGATGAAACCTTTCTAGGTATGAAAATTATTGAAGAAGGGTATATGGCAATATGAATACACATGTCAGTGTGTGTATATATGTTTACAGGTATACATAGATAGAGGGCACAGGTCAAATTTAATAGGTAGGGATGATACTTAAAAAGTGAAATTAAGAGGTGAGAGAGGAATATAATGAGAGGAGATGGGGAAAGACAGGAAGGGTTAAACTATCTCATATAGAAGAGGTAAGGGGAAGTGGTTGCAAGGGAGGGGAAGAAAAGGAAGGCAAAAAGGCAAAACCATATTCTCATTGAATTTGACTCAGGGAGAGAATGACATACATACTAAATGGGATATCTCACCCTAAAGGAGAGTATGGGGGAAGGGCATGAGAAGGAGTATGATGGAAGGGAGGGCATGCTTGTGGGAAAGGAGGTTGGAAGCACCCACTTTTGAAAAGGGACAGGATCAAAGTAGGGAATGGACCAATTGGGGGGAGTGGGATATGTGGGAGGGAAATATAGCCAGTCTTTTACAATATATCTACTATGGTAATGTTTTGCATAGCTATAAATGTACAACATATAGTGAATTGCTTATCTTCCCAGAAAGAGTGGGTGACAAGGCAGGAAGGGAATGAATCTGGAATTCTAAGTTTTAAAATCAAATGTTTCAAATATATATATATATATATATATATATATATATATATATATATATATATATATATATATATATATATATATATATATATACTACTATTAGTACTATTTTGCATGTAATTGAGAGATAAGATGTGCAGGCATTGGGGCACAAAGATTCACCTTGCCCTAATGGAAAAGTCTAGGGGGATATGGGAGAAAATATAGGAGAGAGCAGATTGGATGAGGGGGTATCCTCTTCTGGGGTGGTGGGTAGGGGAAAAATGGGGGAAAATGTAACTCAAAATCTGGCAGAAATGAATGATGGAAACCAGAATTTAACAAAGCATTTGGAAAAAAAAAACCCAACCCCCCCCAAAAAGAACCAAAAAACAAAGAAAAAAATAATTGTCCAAATGGCAAAAGAAGCATAAAAATTGACTAGCAAAGAACTTTTTCAAAAGTATAATTGATTAAATGGAAAAAAGGCATGAAAGCTCACTGAAGAAAATAATTACTTAAAAATTAAAATTGGACAGATAGAAGCTAATGAACTCACAAGATATTGAGAAGGAAAAGACAGAAGAAAATGAAATATTTAATAAAAAAACTGATATGGAAAATATATGAAAGAGAAAAAAAATTAAGAATTATGGAACTGCCCCAAATCCATGATTTAAAAAAATTGAGAAATATTTCAATATTTCAAGAAATTATGAAGAAAAAGTGCTCCAGCATCTTAGATCCACAAGGGAAAATAGAAATGAAAAGAATCCACTGAACTTTTTTTTTTTTACATTTTTTTTTTTTTTTGCTCTTTTGGAGGGGAGAAAGTAGAGTAATTTCAGTTAAGTGACTTGCCCCAGGTCACAGGGGTAGTTTTTGTGTTAAGTGTCTGAACCCACATTTGAACTCAGGTACTCCTGATTCCAGGGCCGGTGCTCTATTCACTGCACCACCTAGCCACCCATACTGAACTCCTTTTGAAAGAGATCCCAAAATGAAAACTCCCATGGATATCACAGCCACATTGTAGAACTCCTAGGTAAAGGAGAAAATATCACAGGAGCCAGAGAGAATCAATTCAAATATCATGGAGCTATAATCAGAGTCACACAAGTTTTAGGAGCTTTCAAGTTGAAGGAGTGGAGTGTTCTTACCATGATGTTCTGGAAGACAAAGGAGCTAGGATTACAACTAAAAATAATGTACCCAGCAAAAGTGAGTGTAATCCTTCAGGGGGGAAGTGAATATTTAATGAAATAGAGAACTTTGATACATTCCTGATGGAAAGACCAGAGATCAATAGAAAATTTGGCTTTCAAATACAAGAATCAACCGAAATATAAATATCACAGAGAAATTATAATAACTCAGTAAAATAAACTGTTTACATTCCCATATGGGAAGATGATACATTCACTCATAAGAATTTTATGATTATTAGAACAATTAAAATAATCTACATAGAGAACAGGAGTCTGAGCTGATTATATTGGCATGATCTCAAAATAAATGAAGGGGTAAGAAGGAGGAATGTGTCAGAGAAGGGAGAAGTGAAAGGTAGAAGAGGGAAAATTGTCTCACATAAAAGAGGAATGCTAGGGGAAGCTCTTGTTGTGGAGAGGAAATGGGAAGTGGTAGCCAGCAATTCTTGAATCTCACTTTCATCATAATTGACTCACAGGAAGAACACACACACACACAGAGGGGTATAGAAATTAACTTTATCCAATAGGGAAAAATTATCTAATAGGGAAAACTTTATCTTCTAGTAAAGGGATAAGAGGTACAAAATGAACTTTGGCAAAGGGACAGGATAAAAAGTGAGAGAAGGCTTAACAGAAGAAAAGAGGATGGAGGGATATATACAGTGAGTAATCATATCTGTGGATGTTAATGGGATGAGTTCACCCACAGAACAGAAGCAGATAACAGAACTGATCAGAAACCAGAATGCAACAATAGAAGAGACACACTTAAAATAGAAAAGACACAAAGACTTAAAATAAAGGACTAAAACAGAATAAATTATGTTTCAGCTAAAGTTAAAAAGGCAGGGGTCTCAATCATGATCTCAGACATAGCAAAACCAAAAATAGACCCAATTAAGAGAGAATTAGGGACATTCTATTTTCCTAAAATGTACTATAGACAATGAAGATCATATATAACATAGACAATATCAAATGGACCACAGATAATATTACAAAAATTAAATAACATGCTTCTCTAATAAAGGTCACAGTTTTCAAACACATAGGGAACTGAGACAAACTTAAAAGAATGAGTCATTAATTTCTAAATCACTACAATGAGAGAAATGCAAATCAAAACATTGCTGAGGTACCACTTCACATCTATCAGAAATGACAATTGCTGGAATAGATGAGGAAAATAGATACACTAATACATTCTT